>ML266553.1:0-33574 GCA_005239495.1 Nicotiana undulata
TTGCATTGTGAGGAAGAGAGTAAAAGCATGAAGGGTGATGCCGTGCCATTGTTTACTTTTCCACTATTTATAGTGTTTCGTTGTCGATTATATTGGGTTGTTTCTCTGGATTACTCCTATCTGTCGATGTGACCATTTTACTCCATTTGTTCCCCTTTTTATGTTCCCGTATCCCCTACTTGCTAGTTTATCTCATGCTTTGTGTTATTACATGTTACCTGTTGTAGAATAGGACAGGTTATCGTTAACGTCAAGTCTAGCCTCGTCACTACTTCGGCCGGGGTTAGGCTTGGCACTTACTCAGTACATGGGGTCGGTTGTACTGATACTACACTGCACTTCCTTGTGTTGTGCAGACCCTGCTACCGGACCCCGTGGAGCGTTCTGAGGGAGATACCNAATTGAAGGGATTTGGCAGGCTCAGTAAAGTTTTGAGAGTTACTAGTTTGGGAAGTTTTACGTTATTTCATGTTTGTCATGTCTTTATTCTCCGCATTCTGAAAGTTTCGTTATTTTTATTAAGCAATGCTTACAGGATTTTTGTGGGGAAGTTGTTGAAAGTGATGAAATATCGTTTCGTTCAGTATTAAATGAATTTTAAATTGCTATTGCAAGTATACGTTGGCTGGCCTAGCGGGTTCAACGTTAGGCGCAGTCACGGCCCAAAGGGTGGGAATTTGGGTCGTGACAAGATAACAAATCTCAATTAAGGCACATATGAATCAAATATCAATAAGAGTGGATCATGAAGCAATTAATTCTAATTAAGCGGGTAAAGGTTAAACTAGTAATTAAGGAACGTAATCATGCAAGTACAACTACATATTTAATGAATACAAGAACCTAGGAACCCTAAAAGGCCAATTTCCACAACATAAATCCGAGCACGTACTCGTTACCTCACGTACACGGACCACAATCAACATAGAAGACTCAATTCCTAAGGGGTAGTATCCCCTACACAAGGTTAGGTAAGATACTTACCTCAAAGGAAACCTCCGGACGGCTCAAATCTGACCTAAATAACTTAAAAGCACAAATAAAGCTTATAAGAAACTACTCTGGATCATAAAGTCTCAATCTTTATAAAAATTGAGAAATCGATCTAAAAAAGTTGACCCCCGGGCCCGTACCTCGGAACCCGAAAATTTTCCCAAAACTCGAACACCCATTACGTTACGAGCTCAATCATACTAAAATTATCAAAATCCGATACCATTTCATCCCTCAAATCATGATTTTTCATTTTGAAAACTTTCTTCAAAAACTAACATTTTCAACTCAAAACACAAAATAAATGATAGAAATGAATATAAGATCATGGAATATATTGAATACTAGGTGAAGAATACTTACCCAGTCGATTTTCTTGAAAAAATCAAAAAGAAGCTCCCAAAACCGAAGTCCAAAACTCAAAATATGAAGAAAATGGCCAAACCCTCGATTTAAAAGATTCTGCCAGGACTTCCGCATCTGCGGACAAGAAACCGCACCTGCGGAACCGCATTTGTTAGAAAGTGTCTGCATCTGCGAACATAGATAACCAGGCTAGGGACCGCATATGCGGATTTACAGTTGCACCAGCAGTACAACAGAAGCGAGAGGGAAGCCGCAGAAGCGGGATTCATCGCAGGTGCGATCGCTGGACCGCAAAAACGGCCTTCGCACATGCGTGCCAACCTCCGCAGAAACGAGAAAGCTCCCAGGCCTTATTGACTGCATAAGTGGCCAGGATCACGTAGAAGCGGAGCCGCACCTGCGCTCCAAAGCGTCGCAAGTGCGGAACACCAGAAACATGCCTTCTCAAAATTATGAAAAACATCCATAACTCGACCGGAACACGCCCGGACCCCCCGAAACCCCTTCCAAGCATACCAACAAGTTTTATAACCTAACACGGACTCGATAGGGGCCTCGAATCACATCAAACAACGACGAAACTATGAACCGCACCATGAATCTAATTTATGAACTTTCCAATCTTCAAACTTCTAAAACTCGTGACGAAACCTATCAAACCAATTCGGAATGACGTTAAATTATGCAAACAAGTCCCAAATAACATAACGGAGTTGTTCCAACTCTCGGAATCGCATTCCGACCCCGATATCACCAAAGTCAACTATTGGTCAACCACTCAATTTTTCACACTTCAACTTTCGCCGAAATGCTTCAAATCACCATACGGACCTTCAAACCCGAATCCGGACGCACGCCTAAGTCCCAAATTATCATACGAATTTGATCAAGATCAAATGTCTCCGAACGGAACTTAAATTCTCAAAACGACCGACTGGTCGTTACAACGATATTGGGAGTTAAAGTTATAATGAGTGAAGATGGCATAATGTTATCACAAGAACATTGTGTGGAGAGACTTCTTAATAAGTTTGAATATTTTAATGTCACACTTGTGAGCACTCGTTTTGATGCTAACTCTCAGTTGAAAAAGAATAACAATGACCAAGTTGCTCAGTCTAAATATGCTCAGATTATTGGGAGTATGATGCATTTGATGAATTTTACAAGGTCTGATATAGCGTATGTTGCGTGTAGACTGGGTAAATATACTCACAATCCCAACAACGAGAATTGGTCTGCATTAGCTAGTCTAATGAGATATTTGAGAGGAACCATGAATTATGGTATCCTATATAGTGGATTTCCTTATACCTTAGAAGGATACAGTGATGCAAATTGGATCTCTGATTCAGATGAAACAAAATCTACTAGTGGTTATGTATTCACCCTTGGTGGTGGTGCAATATAGTGAAAATCATCTAAACAGACGATCATTGCTAGGTCGGCTATGGAATAGAGTTAGTAGCACTAAAGTTAGCTGGTTCTGAGGCTGAGTGACTAGGAAACTTCTTATCTAATATCCCTTTAATAAAGGAAGTATTGCCTTATAAATTTATGCATTGTGAATGTCAAGTGGCAATAGCTATTACAAAGAATAAATCTTGTAATTGTAAAAGTAGACACATGAAATTAATACATGATGCCATAAAGCAGTTGTTGAGAGATGGAATAATTTCCATTGACTATGTGAAGTCAAAGATAAATTTGGTCGATCATCTGACTAAACTTGTGGGAAGAAAATTAATTCTTCAAACCTCAAAAGAGATGGGAGTCATGATCCAAATTCTCCCTCTGTGAGTCGTCGTGATGGCACCTAGTCTCTACGACTAGGTAAGCCTAACACTTTGCTGAAATGAAATGAAAGCATGAACATTAACAACTAACGATAACAATAATGTAAATAAGCAATTGAGATGCCGCTCGACATATACAACTACCAACTCACAACATATCATAACACTCCCCAAGACCCGGAACACCGTAAATCACAAGCTTCTATGAGAAACGAATTATTTTATACATCATTGTCTATAGAAAATAATAGGAGAATGAACATAGGGGATAGATGGGTACTCCGAGGATATGCGGGCGCGGGCAGATGTACCTTGAAGTCTTCGAGAAACAGTAGCGACTGCAACTAAGGACGAGGCTGATTGGAAGAACTTGGATCTGCACATGAAAAACATGCGCAGGAAATGGCCTGAGTATTCCATAATAGTACCTAGTAAGTGCAAGCCTAACCTTGGTCGAGTAGCGAGGAGGTCAGGTCAAGGCCCTACTGGTATATAAACAATAAAGCAAGACAAAATGAAATATCACAGCAAAATAAAAACTGAAATTTAACAAGAAGGTAATAGCTCAGTACACAAAAATAACAACAGGGAATCTCCCGAAATACCGTCTCGTAGTCCCAAACGTAAATGTGCAGGGGTATCTCCCGGAATACCGTTCCGTAGTCCCAAAGTAAATATGCAAGACAGGGGGATCTCCTGAAATACCGTTCTGTTGTCCCAAAGTAAATATGCAGGGGGGATCTCCCGGAATACAGTTTCGTAGTCCCAAAAGTAAATTCACAAACAGGGGGATCTCCCGGATTACCGATCCGTAGTCCCAAAGTAAATACACAACTCAAACAATAGAATTCAACAGCTACAACACGAAATCCTACAATTTAGACTAAGTACAAGTTAAGGAAAAACATTAAAATTCACTAAACATGTTGCACGGAGTTCAGATAAATAATTAAGGCAAGTAGGCATGATATTTTAGTCTAACGGGATACTACACATGCTGGTATGACTCAAATAAGAAGGAAACAGGTTATTACTTAGCAAAAATCGGGGTCTTACAACAATTATCCTGTATACGTACTCTTCACCTAATGTACACGGCGCTAACATATCAAAACAACACCAATTCCTAAGGGGAGTCCCCCCCCCCACAAGGTTAGGCAAGCCACTTACCTCGAACCAAGCTCAATCAATCTGTCACAACGCCCTTTCCACGAAAATACGAATATGAATGGCCAAAATCTAGCCAAAATCAATTACATAACATAAATATAACTACAAGCAATTAATCGAGCTACTGACATCAAAGCTAAAACAAGAAATTAGAAAATCGCCCTGAAAAGCCTCTTCAGACCCACGTCCCAAAATTGGGTAAAAGTCACAAAATATGAACACCCATTAACTCACGAGTTCACTCGTACCAAATTTATCCAATCTGATGTCTAAATGCCAATCAAAACTCAGAAATTCGGTTGAAGGACTTTTCCCCCATTTTTCCAACTCTCTCACCATATTTCCTTAATTTAATGAAAAAAACAACTACAGATTAATGAAATACAACCAAAAATGAGTTAGGAATCGTTACCCAGAATCTTCTTCTGAAAATCCCTTGAAAATTCACCAAATTTCGAGTTCTCAAGTTCAAAAATGAAGAATGAAATCAAACCCTCGCACTTAGGTCTTTTTCTGCCAGTCAAATCGCACTTGGCGTGAAATTCCCACGTCTACGGTGCCGCTTCTACGGCTAAGACCCCGCACCTGCGGAGTTTCATTAAACTCCCAGGATTCGCACTTGCGCACAACCATCCTCACCTGCAGACGCACTTCTGCGTCCAACCGTCCGCTTCTGCGGAACATTGGCCACCTCAGCTTCCTCCCAATTCCGCTTCTGCGACCACCACAACGCACATGCGGATGCGCATATGCGGCCCTCATCTTGCACCTACGCTCGCAGGCTCTCATGACCCAATGTGCACCTGCGCCCTTCTCTCCACATGTGCGAGTCCGCACCTGTGGTATCCCCACCGCAGGTACGAAACACCAGAAACCACCAATATCTGAAATTGCATAAGTCCAATTTTTCATCCATTAGGCATCCGAAACACATCCAAGTCATATTCAATCCGACAGACCCCAACCAAACATACCAACCAATCCTAAAAAACCATACGAACTTAGTCGAGCCCTCAAACCACATCAAATAACGCTTAAATCGTGAATCATCCTCTAATTCAAACTTAAAGAACTTGAAACTTCCAAATTCGACAACCGATGCCGAAACCTATCAAACCACAACCGATTGACCGCAAACTTTGCACACAAGTCATATTCAATCTGACGGACCTACTCCAACTTCCAGAATCAGTATCTGACCCCTATATCAAAAATTCCACTACTGGTCAAAATCTCCTAAACTTTTACTTTCGCCATTTCAAGCCTAAATGAGCTACAGACCTCCAAAACACCATTTAGACATGCCCATAAGCCAAAATCACCTAACAGAGCTAACAGAACCGACAAAACTCCATTTCAGAGTCGTCTTCACACAATATCGACTACGATCCAAATCTTAAGGCTTAAGATCCCGTTTTAGGGACTAAGTGTCCCAAAACACTCCATAAACCAAAACGAAACCTCCCAGAAAGTCACAATAGAAGAAATAGATATAGGAAAAGCAGTTAATAGGGGATTAGAATTAAAACTCTCAAGATGATCGGCTGGGTCATCACAATGGGGTTAAGGCCGACATGTTGTCAATATAGATGGTAACCCAACATATGTGATTAGAGATCCCATGAAGTAGGTTCATATAGGTAATAACAAGTCAATATTGACACTGAAGCACTAAAGATACTGCTACTAATTGAGAGGATGAGTTATAACTCCTAATGAAATTCATATTCCTATGGTGTATTTAAAAATAATAAACACTTGATGAATTCACCTATATGAGAGTGGAGTGGGGTCTCTCCCATGAGATTTTGGCTAGTCTCTAGAGATCTCATGAATATCCAGGCAAGCTCATGGCCTAGTGGCGCAAAACAGAGTTGAACAGCAAAATTGTGAGGGTCAAAATGTGATAGATAAAATCTCTGACTTACAATAAGAATTATTGGCTCATAGAAATATTATATTTCACCAGTAATTGTGTGAGTTAAGTTTTACTTGTCTAAGTTTGGTTCATAGTCTTGAAGAAACCAAAACTACTACATTTAGACCATGCAAATCCAGCAAATTTTACTCTTCTATCCATTACTCTTTTATTTGTACAACAAAAAATTGAAATAATGGGGGATTGTGATAGTATTTCAATATTTTTGTGGACAAGTGGCTACATAAATGGTTATCTGGATTGATCTCCTTAATGTTATGGCAAAGTGTGTACAACACATACCAAATGTCTCTTTGCATGTAAAGTTTTTGACAAGTAGATGAACACTTGTCATTTTCTTACACAATACTTACAACTATAAATACCCGCTTCCTATACACTCCGGAAACACACCAAAAAATATTTGTTCTCTCATAATTGCTAATGATTAGTAATCATCACTACAAGCATTTTCATTTTCAATTACGCCTTGTCGTTTGTGTAATCCAATTTATTTTATAACATTTCTTTATTTATGTATATGGTCGGTATCGGAGAGCCCGGTTTCGAAGTCTTAATTGTGCCTCGAGCTCGAGCTCGGACGACTCGATGTAAGGGTCGAATCTGATCCGAAATGGACACTTCGATAGAGAAACTCGAAGGCCTTATACGGTTTACCCCAAGACAGTATAATCTCGATGACCCTCAAGAAAGAGAGGAAATTTCTCAAGGACACGTGATTAAGGCATGATTTATGAGATAAGGTTTGTACGAAATAGTACAAATCCGTACTAGGTCGTTATACAACTGTACCAATGATATTCTTTGTCATAATTAGAAATGTACCATATTAGGATTTTCCCCTACTATATAAAGGGGACCCCAATCATTTGTAAGGGCATCATCATTCACTAATAGAACATTCTACTCTGCTTTTTCTCGTTTACCGTGATCTAAATTGTTCTTTGGCTTTATTGTTATTCATTTATTGTTCATACTTTATTATTAACTCACCTCGAGACCTCGAGGCTATCTAGCTCGAGGTCCCTATCCCTTTGGCGACACTGGTTTGGCTTAGCATTTCTTTTCACTTACACTTAATATTTCTTGATTATCTACTAGTATTGGAATAAATCACATATTTTTAGAACCACAAATCAAATATAATTTTACCACTATTTTTTAAGGTAAACAGTTTAGCGCCCACCTAAACATGGCACAAGTACTAACAAATAGGGACAATACAAGTAAGACAGATAGACATGCTCATTCCTAAGCTACACTACACAGTTAGTATAGGAAATAGTGAAATAGGGATAAATGATTTATGTCATGAAAGGGAAAAGTGGAGTTTTAGAAACAATAGTCCGTGTACGCACTCGTCACCTCACGTACACGGCACTCACATAACAAAACAATAACAATCAACCTAAGGGGAAGTCCCCAACACAGAGTTAGGCAAGCCACTTACCTCGACTGCGCTACTTAACCCAAAATCACGTTCTCGCCACGAGTATCTGACTCCGGGTGGCCCAAATCTAATAAATTCGATTTCATAATGTAAATAACACTTTAAGGAATCAAAATAGTTAATTAATTCGAAGCTAATACGCGAAATTAGGAAATTCGCCCAAAAATTCCCTCAGGCCCACGTCTCGGAATCGGGTAAAAATTATATTTTCCGGACACCCATTCACTCACGAGTCTAACCATATAAGAATCTCTCAAATCGGATGTCAAAAACCCAATCAAAACTCAATAATTCGGTCTGTGAAGTTTATCAAATTTTTGCCAAATTTTCCACCCAAATTCGAATTTTAAGGACTAGATTTAAGTTAGGAATCATGGAAATTGATCTAAATTGGGTAGAGATCACTTACCCAAGTTACCCAGGTGCAAAAGTCTTCAAAAATCGCCATTCCCGAGCTCCCGGATTCGAAAATGTGAAAAATGGTCTAAACCTTCGAAATGGGTTTTTAATATTCTGCCCAGGCCAAATTTGGTGAAGTGCGATCGCGATAAAGGGGATGCGATCGCATTGGGTAAGCCACTCGCATTAAATGAAGCACTATGTGATCGCACACAGGCCATTGCGTTCGCGATTAACCCTGGGCCTGACCCTACGCGTCCGCATTCGAGTCCCATGTGAACGCAGAGTGCTAATTCCCCCTGTCCAACCCAAATAAACCTATGCGGTCACGATCCCTTCATGGCGATCGCATTGAACAAAACTGTTGGGCCCAAACTTACTCTACGCGATCGCGGTTAGAATTGTGCGATCGCATTGAGCAACAACTGATGCTCCAAAAACCAGGGGGGAAAACCAGCGCAATTTCTTAAGGCAAAAATGCCCGTTTGAGCACCCGAAACATACCAGAGGCCCCCGGGACCTCAACCAAACTTACCAACTAGTCCTAATACTTCGTTCAAACTTAGTCGAGCCTTAAAAACACCTCTCATAACATCAAAATCCTCAATTATGCATAGATTCAAGCCTAAGAACTTATGAAATTTCTAAAATCCACATTCGATACTGAATCACGTCAAAACTCATCCGAATGACCTAAAATATTGCACACAGGTTCCGTAATTCCATTCCGAGCCCGATATCAAAATTTCACATATCGACCGAAATCGCCAAAATTCTAACTTTCGTCAATTCAAGCCTAAATTTACAACAGACCTCGAAAACACATTCCGAACACGCTCCCAACCCCAAAATTACCCAACGGAGCTAATGGAGTTGACGGAATTCCATTCCGGATCCGTTTTCACACAGTTCTAACTACAACCCGATTTCTAAAGCTAAATCACACATTTAAGGATTATGTGTCCAAAATCACTCCGAATTTCACCACTCAACGCTCCGACAAGTTCTAATAGCATAAATAGATATGGGAGAATTAGTTATTAGGGGATCGGGGCGCTAACTCTCAAAACGACCGACCGGGTCGTTACAAAATTTGTGGAATTTAAAGATGTTTATGAAATATTGGAAACAATTTTGGAATTTACGAAATTATTATGTTAATATGTGATTGGCTAGCCTAGTTCCATGATAGGAGACATCACGCCCGACTTAGGATTTGGGGTCGTGACAGAAGCGGCTCATCCATCCTCGGTCTTTATCTTCATCAATGCTAGCAAAGAAAGACTTCGAAGATCGACGTTGTAATTTTATCAGGCCACCTCGGTAGAGATGAGGGATGTATAGCCTAATCAGATGGTCGGGGGTAAAAGGCATCCCCTCGACCTTACTCGAAAAATACCTAATCAGGTGAACAATTCGCCATAAGGAAGGATAGATTTGGTCGAGCGTCACTGATATTGTCGACAGAAGTCGAGAATCACTAGATCTAGATGGGGCAAGTGAGGTTCTACGGGACCTAAGGTGAATGGGTATGTATATACGCTTAGATAACCTACTTTGTAAGTGGTTATGTCCTCTTCAGGTGAAGGGATCTCCACTTGTGCTTCATTCTCCCAACGGCAATCCGCCTTCACTTGTTCAAGTTTGGTTATTAAGGTAATATACCGAGACATGAGCTCACAACGACCTGTAACCGAAGTGGGTTTATCGATCTTAAAGTCAGAAGACGTATCGCAAGGCCCAGGGGTGCATTCCTCTATACGGGGAGGAACTACCACTTAACTCTTTGATGGGTGTGAAGACGAAGAGACCTTCTCTTTTTGGTGAACTGTCTTAGAAGTCTTTGCCATTTTTGTTGTAAAAATTCCGAGGAGGAAGAAGAAGCTAGTTAGAGAATGAATGCAAGAAAGGGGTAAATGCAAAGCGGAGTTGAGGAAGGTTTAAAGATATTGTAGAAAGTAAAAGTTTAAAGAGTGAAGGGTTGGGATATTTATAGAGGCTATTTACGCGTATTGGAGAAGATAAACGGACGGCCAAAAGCCGTTATCAATTAATGGTTTTCGAAAATTGTGCAGACGTGACCTTTGCACGGCTTTTCAGTGACACCAATCGCTGACCTCACACGACTTACATCACGATTAGAGCATCGAAGGGTCGAATCAAAACATTTCTTATCCTTTCATTCTAAGAAACGCGGGACTATCTGTATACGGTCGGTATCGGAGAGCCCGATTTCGAAGTCTTAATTGTGCCTCGAGCCCGAGCTCAGATAACTCGAAGTAAGGGTCGAATCCAATCCGAAAATGGACACTTCGAGAGAGCAACTCAAATGCCTTATACGGTTTACCTCGAGACTGTATAATCTCGATGACACTCAAGAAAGAGCGGGAATTTCTCAAGGACACGTGATTAGGGCGTGATTTATAAGATAAGGTTTGTAAGAAATAGTACAAATCCGTAGTAGGTCGTTATACAGTTGTACCAATGATATTCTTTGTCATAATTAGAAATGTACCATATTAGGGTCTTCCCCTCCTATATAAAGGGGACTCCAATCATTTGTAAAGGCATCAGCATTCACTGCAATAGAACATTCTACTCTGTATTTTCTCGTTTACCATGCTCTACAATTGTTCTTCAGCTTTATTGTTCTTCATTTATTGTTCATACTTTATTATTAACTCACCTCAAGACCCTGAGGCTATCTAGCTCGAGGTCCCTATCCCTTTGGCGACACTGGTTTGGCTTAGCATTTCTTTTCCCTTACACTTAATATTTCTTGATTATCTACTAGTATTGGAATAAATCACATAATTTTAGAATCACAAATCAAATATAATTGTTACCACTATTTTTAGGGTAAACAGTTTCCTAGTCCAAACTTGCCGGTATTATTTGATTTTCCTGATTCTTGTATCCTCTAAATAAATAGAAGTAGGCTTGTTTAATCCCGGGAAATATTTCACATTGATGAAATAGTCAGTGTCCAACACGACTCAATTCAATTTATGTATCTGCTTACAAATAATATTATAACAGTATTGTTGTTATTTTTGGGCGTCATTTCCCTAAAGGAACTACTTTCAATAGAAAAAAATTGGTTACTAACACTTTTGCAAACAATGCTGGCCGCCTGGGCAGCCACTCTAACATGCCAGCAGTGTAAATGTGTAATTAATTATTTAATAAAGTATCCTGTTTATAAAAAAAAAATGAAGAGCAGTTTTTGGAAAAATTGGCTATAGATTTTACGGTAGTGACCAGTTATGCTCTCCGTAAAAACATTACACAAATTTCATGTTTCTTTTGTTTATTTAAATGTGCAATTCTACCATGTAGTGTGACTTTCTTAGCAATGTTGTTTAAATACTTCTTGTTCTTCATTTTTTTCCAAACCCAAGCTTTTTTTTAGTTTATATATCATTTTCAAATTTGAAATTTGTTTTGCCGAAAATTCTTAACAATAAACTAAACACGTCATTATTTATATTACGTATTGATGTTTGTATTTATATTTATAAAAAAATTGGTTATAAGGATGCCATTTATTTATTCCTTTAATTATCAGAAATTGGTAGGCATGAAAGTTTGTGAATGTATGTTTGAGTAAATGTAATAATAAACATGTATTATGAAGAAAATACTTCACATAAGAATATATCAGAGATTATAATTTCTTTTCATTTGGTGTAAATATTTGATACTGATAAGTTTTTACCCTTAAGAAGAACTTGAAGAAATAGAATTGAATATACCTACAAAACGCAACCATAATGTTATTGCACGCATATAGCTATAGTTTAGCACAAGGGAGATGTAGTTAAGATTACATCATACATGGGAGCTATCCTACGCTACCCTAGATTTTAGATTACCACAATGTCTATTAGTACAATTACTCTATACATGGTACACAAGTACCTGATAATTTTAAAATCGTCTAACATTCATCTTGAGCATTGATATATTTTTATTAAATTACACTCCCTCCATTCCGTTTCACTCGCCATGTTTACCAAAAATAATTATTTTAAAAATATTTGTTGTTTTAGAAAATACAAGAGGATTTTTTTATTTGATATTACCCTTGCTCTAATAAATATGGAGAGAGATTAATGTCGTGAAAGCAAGAAGAAGTGATAAATTGATATCACCATCGGAACATATAAATGGAACATATTGTCTGCTTTGGTTCCACATATTGTTAGTTCTTTTCTTTGACCGCTCTTTTGCGTACATTGTCATGAAGTCATAAATAAGGAAATTTTAGTTAGATTATTCCTTTTAATTGGTAGTATATTCTTTTAAGAGGTGTGTATGGGCGAAAACTTCATTATATGTGTGTTTGACTTAGTCAACAGTAACAAAGTCTTTGATGGTTGTGACATGTCGACATGATTCCAAAAGGCTGAGGTAAGATGTGAAAGATAAAGCAATACCGAGGTCGAAATGGCTTGGAAGAATACGAGGACGAGTATCCATCTTCAGTATGAAAGTGGTGATCAGTGTTAGGATTTAGATTCCCTATAGAATATTCTCGAGGATATCCCTTTTGTTGTAATATCTAGGGTTTTGTTGCTCATGCGCTCTTCTAAATAGGAAGAGATGAAAATCAGAATGGGAATGAGACAACATTCTTTCTACAAATTCTCACTTTATTGAATAGAAACAAAGCTTGACTTTACACCTTTCTCCTTTTATTCCTCTCGCCCAATCCAAGAAGGATTGGAATACACGATTACGTATCATCATGAAAGCACATATGAGGATGTCATCTTTATCGGATTACCTTTGTCTCATTTACTATTTGAAAGTCATTTATTATCATTTATTGTTCTCTTTCATATTTTTAGGTCTTTATTGCATCGTTACTATTCCAAGATTGTTTTCTTTAACATTATTTATGCTAAGAAATGTAGCTCAAAGTAACAATATAAGACAAGAAGATAAGTAAAATAAGAGATAACTTTCTTATTTCATCAAGTGTTCAAGTGTATCTCATATCACATTTCATGCCTCTATTTATACTATTACATTGAAGGCTACAAAAGGATTGTATTAAACATGACATTAACCTTTGAGATCATGGGGGAAGATCGCGGGGAGAGGTTATGGGGGTATGGGAGTTACAATCATAAAAGTGATAAGTAGTGAGAAGTTATTTCATCATGGGTGAAAATAGTGGGAGTAGTGGACATCCACATTTACTAAAGATTTTATAACACTCCCCCTTGGATGTCCAAAAGATAGATAATATGCCTCGTTAAAACCTTACTAAGAAAAATCACGTGGGTAAAAATCTTAGTGAAAGAAAAAGAGTACGCATATCTCTAATACGTTTTATTTGTTGCCTCGTTAAAACCCTTACCAGAAAAACCCAGTGGGACAAAACCTAGACTAAGGGAAAGAGTACAACACATATCTTACTCCCCCTCATGAAAACATCACTTTATTTCTCGAAGACGTCGCATTCCAATCTTCTGTCTCAACTTCTCAAATGTTGATGTTGGTAATGCCTTAGTGAACATATCAACCAAATTTTCATATGAATGAACATGTTGAACATTAATTTCACCATTTTGTTGAAGATCATGCGTGAAAAAGAACTTTGGTGAAATGTGCTTTGTTCTGTCTCCTTTGATCCTCATTTAAGTTGAGCGATGCAAGCAGCATTGTCTTCATATAGTATAGTTGGATTATCTTTTTTTCATAAGAAAATCACACATTTCCTGAATATGTTGAGTCATTGATCTCAACCAAACACATTCCTGACTAGCTTCATGAATGGCTATTATCTCAGCATATTAGAAGATGTGGCAGCTATTGTTTGTTTCATTGAACTCCATGATATAGTTGTACCTCCATATGTAAACAAATAGCCTATTTGAGATAGGGCTTTATGTGGATCAGACAAATAACCTGCGTCGGCATAGCCGATCATTTCTGACTTGAATTCATTATAATAGAACAATTTCATATCTAGAGTTCCCCGAAGATATCTAAATATATGTTTAACATCATTCCAATGCCTTCTTGTTGGGGAGGAGATGAATCTTGCTAATAAGCTTACAACAAAAGCAATATTTGGTCGGGTATTGTTAGTAAGATACATCAATGCCCCAATTGCACGTATGGAGTTTCATCACCAACGAGCTCTTAGTCATTTTCTTGAGGCCGAAATGGATCTTTATTTATGTCAAGCGATCTCACAACCATTTGGGTACTCAATGGATGTGCATTATCCATGTAAAATCACTTTAACACCTTTTCAGTGTATGTTGATTGATGGACAAAAAATTCATTTGTTACATGTTCAATCTATAGGCCAAGAAATTTTTTTGTCTTACCAAGATCTTTCATTTCAAATTATTTCTTCAAACACTCTACAGCCTTTGGAAGCTCTTTAGAAATTCCAATGATATTCAAGTCATCAACATACACAGCTATGATGACAAATTTAGATCCAGACCTCTTAATAAAGACATAGGGGCAAATAGGGTCATTTTTGTACTCTTCCTTTAGCAAATACTCGCTAAGATGATTGTACCACATCCTCCCTGATTGCATCAATCCATATATAGATTTCTGAAGCTTTATTGAACAAGTTGCCCTTGAGCTTTTATGTGCTTCGGGAACTCCTTCAGGGATTTTCATAAAAATTCACTGTCCAAGGAGCCATATGAGTAGGTTGTAACAACATCCATTAACCGCATATCAAGATTTTCATGGACTGCAAGATTTATTAGATACCTGAAGGTAATTGCATCTACCACATGAGAATATGTCTCCATATAATCAATGTCAGGCCTTCGCGAAAACCCTTGTGCAACAAGTCGTGCTTTATATCTTACGACTTCACCTTTCTCATTTCGTTTTCGCACAAAAATCCATTTGTACCCCACTGGCTTGGCACCTTCAGGCGTTCGGACTATTGGTCCGAAAACTTCACGTTTTTCGAGTGAAGCCAATTCCGCTTGAATTGCGTTTTCCCATTTTGGCCAATAAATTCTTTGTCTACATTCATCGACAGATTTTGGCTGAGGATCCTCATCTCGTGGCATTATGTCAACTACAACAATATATGAAAAACTGTCATTAACAACAACGTTATTTCGGTTCCACTTTTTTTCCGTAGAGACATATCTTATTGTGATCTCCTCATTTTCATCATTTCCAGGTACTAGAACCTCCTGGGAGGTCTTATCAATTACTATGTCTTTATGTTCCTCTTGAGCAGTTGTCTCCATGTTATGATCAACTTGATCATTTTCTCCTTTTCTTTTTTGGGTATTTTTATCCTTGGAACCGATTGGTCTACCACGTTTAAGGCGTGGCCTAGACTCATTTGCATTATCATACTGTCCAGCTGGGGCATCAACTCGAATTGGAGCATTTACAACTGGAATATGCGATTTAGTAACCCGTGGAAGGTTAGTAAACTCATTGGCAACTGGTTTGCAACATTTTGCATATACGTGATCTTTTGAACTTCTGTTCACATTTATTTGTACGAGGATCCAAATGAGATAGAGAAAATACGTTCCAATCTATCTCTTTTTCTAGTCGTTTACTTTCTTCTCCTAAAGTTGGAAAAACTCATTCATTAAAATGACAATCAACAAATCTGGCTATAAACAAATCTCCTTTTATAGGCTCCAGATATTTAATAATAGAAGGAGATTCATAACCAACATATACTCCCAACCTTCTTTGGGGACCCATCTTTGTCCGTTGTGGTGGAGCATTTGGAACATATGCCGCACATTCAAAAATTCTTAGATGGGAAATATTTGGCTCCTGACCAATAGCCAACTGTAATGGGGAGACTTCATGATAACTGGTTGGCCTTATGCGCACAAGTGTTGCTGCATGCAAAATAGCATGTCCCCACACTGAAAGGGGAAGTGTTGTCCTCATTAGCAATGGTCTAGCTATTAATTGGAGGCGTTTGATCAATAATTCTGCTAGACCATTTGAGTATGAACATGAGCAACTGAATGCTCAACTTTTATTCCAGTGGCCATACAATAATCAGTAAAGGCATGAGATGTAGATTCACCAGCATTATCAAAATGAATTGTCTTAATTGCATAATCTGGAAATTGTGCTCTTAACCTTATGATTTGGGCCAACAATCTCACAAATTTCATATTACGAGTTGACAATAAGAACACATGTGACCATCTTGTAGATGCATCTATCAAGACCATAAAATACTTGAATGGTCCACATAGAAGGTGTATATGCCCACATATATCACCCTGTATACGTTCCAGAAATGCAGGGGATTCAATCCCAGCTTTAGCTGTTGATGGTTTAATAACTAATTTTCCTTGAGAACAAGCAGCACAAGAGAATTCCTTAAGTTAAAGAATCTTCTTGTTCTTCAATGTGTGCCCATTTGAATTCTCTATTATTTTGCGCATCATGTTAGAACCGGGATGGCCTAAATGGTCATGTCAAATGATAAAATTATTAGAAGTAGTAAACCTTTTGTTTACTATGGCATATGATTCAATCACACCAATGTTTGTATGGTACAATCCAGAAGAAGATGCGGGTAATTTTTTGTGCACACATTTTTTTCCCGCTTTTATTGTAGTAATATAAAGGTATTCAACCTTTCCTTCGTTAGAGGTCTCAACATGATAGCCATTTTGACGAATAGCTTTGAAACTCAACAAGTTTCTTTGAGACTTACTACAATACAATGCATTATTAATAGTTAATATCGTTCCTCCAGGTAGTAATAATGCCGCTCTTCCAGAGCCTTAATTAACTTTGTACTACCAGATATTGTATTAACGTATGCCTTTTTCATAACCAAATAAGAGAAAAAAATTCTTTTCTCTTAATATTGTGTTAGTTGTAGCACTATCCAACATGCATAAATCTTCATTACTCATCTTGGATCCAATTGAAGACTAGCAAATTTTATATTCTTCATAAAATAAAAAAAAGGTACACCATGAGAAATACGAAAAAAACTAACAATAACATACGACAACTTAAGTACTACTTGAACATAAAAACAACTTTAGAACGAGAGGAAGGAAAATACTGAAAATAAAAATAACAACATAATTGCATTCCCTAGTAAAATGATCAAACTTTAGTTTTGATCTCCAAAGAAGTCTTCTGCTTCCGAATGAGTAAGGTCATTGAGGCCTTCAAAATCATCATCATTCAAAGCAAGATTTTCCTCGGCATTGTCATCATTTTTGTTTGAAGGTCTTGCCTTAAAATC
Source organism: Nicotiana undulata (assembly GCA_005239495.1). Lineage (NCBI taxonomy): Eukaryota > Viridiplantae > Streptophyta > Magnoliopsida > Solanales > Solanaceae > Nicotiana > Nicotiana undulata. The sequence continues at coordinate 17,361 of ML266553.1, forward strand.
AATTTTAAAGGTCAAGTGAGGCTTCGCTAGGGCATTAGCAGAAGATGCTCCAACATTATTTGCCTTTATTTTGATGAAGTTTTGATAAAGCCTGACAAAATGCTCAGGTTCACGGCATTCAATTTTCCAATGACCTTTCATGCCACATCGGTGGTAGTTACCACTTTTGCCTCTTGAAAGATTGTTTTGAGAACCCATATTGTTCTCTTGTTTGCCATGACCACCATGATACCGACTATTATATCGTATCTTACCATTTTCATGCCCACGTATATTCATATGGCCATGATTATTATTCTGTCTTTTTTCAGACTTATCACGTCTAGCTGTTATATTCGCTTCAGGAAGCGAAGCTAACCCTGTGGGACGGGCTTCATGATTTTTCAGCAAAAGGGTATTATGTTGCTCACCAGCATGAGATCAATTCAGAATACTTTTTAAAACCCCCTTCACGATATTGCTGTTGTAGTACCATATTTGAGGCATGAAAAGTTGTAAGAGTCTTTTCCAACAAATCCTCATCATTCATAACATCCCCACATAATTTTAAATGGGAAGTTATTCGAAATACAACAGAATTATACTCACTTGCGATCTTAAAATCTTGCAACCGTAAGTGCATCCACTCATATCGAGCCCTATGCAGTACCGTAGCCTTAAAGGATCATACATTTCCTTTAGGCCAGTCCACAATTCAAGTGGATCTTTCACTGTTAAATATTCAACCTTCAAACTTTCATCCAAATGATGACGAAAGAAAATTATGGCATTCGATTTGTCCTGGCTCGATGCCTCATTACCCCGAGTAATGGTGTCACCAAGGCCTTTAGCGGCTAAGTGAATCTCAGCATCGAGAACCCATGATAAGTAATTCTTTCCAGAAATGTCAAGTGTCACAAACTCAAACTTTGACAAATTCGACACAGTGAAAACCATCCAAGAAGATAAATAATTAGAAATCATTAGGATAATAGCGTAAAGAATCTTAAACATTGACATAATACCAAATTTGTGATCTATATACACTAAAAAGTGATAATTTCATAGAAAAGAAAACTATTTTTTTTTCCTTCAAATTATTAGTATATCTTTGATGTTAACTAAAACACAAATGTCTTTCAGTTTTAACACAATTTCAAATGTCGAACAACATAAAATAAGTATTTTTCTATCAATTAATTCCACTAAAATGAAAATTAGCAACTTTCACATAACAATCATGCAAATAACTTAAAATAAAGAAACATAGAATTCTTTATTTTTACACATATCTAGAGATGTGAGAAATTATGAAATTGAATATTAAAGACACTAATCATGAAATCAAAATATACGATGAAGAAAACAAAATAAGCAAATATACCCGAACAACAAAAAGACCTCAATTTCGTGTTGATAGCGTGTTAAGAAATGTAGCTCAATTAACAGTATAAGAGAAGAAGATAAGTAGAATAAGAGAAGAAGAAATCACTTTCTTATTTCATCAAGTGTTCAACTATCTCATATCACATTTCATTCCTCTAGTTATACTATTACATTGAAGATTACAAAATGATTGTGTTAAATATGACATTAACCTTTGAGATCATGGAGGAAGATCACGGGAGAAGTTATGGAGGTGTGAGAGTTACAATCACAAAAGTGATAAATAGTGAAAGGTTATTTATATCATGGGTGAAAGTAGTGACAGTAGTGGATATACACATTTACTAAAAAATTTATAACAATTTACTAAATATTCGCCTTAAAGGGTTAGATTTATTATTAAATATTAATATTGACTATGATTAACCCGATAAATCTAATTATATATAAAATTTAAATCTATTTTTTGGGTCACACAGCGTGCGTGCACGAGTAAGATAGGGACGTCAGGAGTATATAACTAGTAATGCCTCGTGCTTTGCATGATATGATCACTCATTACATGAAAACGTATGTTTATCATCTAAATGAGTAAATATTATAGTTCCGAGACAAAAAGCAACTCATTGTAAAAAGAGAATAGTGAATCTATTGGTTCTTGAAAATGAGCACCTTGAAAAAAGCAAAACGTATTTCCAAAAGTAATGTAAAGACCCTTTAACTTAACCCAATGACTGCAAACTCTTAAGCATCTACTATATCCGAGACACTCTTTACTTTTTAAATTTCAATTTGATAGCACTCGACATCTACTACTCTATTTGCGAGTTGTTAGCGAACTAAATAATGGAATGATCTGAAAACTAAAAACATACTCGACGGGCACTTTATTCTGCTCAACTAATGCTTCTTAAATACTTTTAGTGTTTAAGATGTCAATTGCTTTCAATTAACCATTTTTAAGATATATATATATATATATATATATATATATATATAAAATTTTGGTCGAAATTTACGGGATCCAGTGACCCCAAACCCACATGGGTCTGCCTCTGGAAGTAAAGAGCCTATTTGAGTTCAAGAAACAATTTACAGTTTGTTTGGATTGTTATGTATTGTTTCATAATGTATCGTATGATATTGTATATATTGTATTCTACTGTATCATTTGATAAATATAATATTTGGATAGATTGTATCGTTTGTCATCGTTTCATGATATCACGCACCATCAACATGACGATTAAGCTTGCAATGTTATAAAGAAAAATTATGATACATGATAAAATTATTACATAAAAATTGATAAAATAAAATTATTTATTTTATTTACTAATAATGAAGGGCGAGATTGAGAGAAAAAGACAAGGTAACGACGCGACCATACCAAATCGGTCATTACATAAAGTGGTACATTTCGTCGTTATGTAACGATAAATTTAACGATACGATACAATAAAATTTAAATAACAATCAAAACAAATATTATATTTAGAGTAACAATACGATACAATACAATGGGTAATGGATAACAACCATTCGAACAAGTTGTTAATGACTTCATTGAAACTAAAATAAGTTCAAGTTTTGAGACTATATAAAGTGTTTTAATTAGTAATCCATGCTAGATTTGTACTCGTAGTTAATTTTTTGGAAAATTTCACTTAAACAATTTGACTCCCTGCTTTTTAATTTATAGCTCGTATTTCAGTTTATAACCAACTAACTCAAAACTAATAGATTAAGATTCAACATCCAACTCCAATAAGTTCTTAAAATTACTATTTAATATTTAAAAAGGATCGCTCAAACTTTTAAGTTAATATTCGAATCAACAATTGTGACTCAAATATTAGTTCAACAAACCAAATTCATTTGGGTGGTGAAAATTAGATTTTTAACGAGCTTAAATATATGGGTTTAAATTTCGAATTTGATTTTGTGAGAAATTTGGAGTGGGTGTTATTTAGACTTGTTAAAAATAGTATAAGGAAGTTATGTATAAATTTTAAAGTCATTTAATGGAGATTTGAACTGCTTTTGTACAAGAATTGCAACTGAAAATCGTGGAAGAAGTTCGTCTATAGACGCTTGTATAAAGATGTATAAAAGTGTATAATATTGTATAAGATGTGTTTAACACTCATATACACTATTATACATATTATACAAAAAATTGACTTCGTCTTCTTCCTCGCGTCTTTACTAAAATCTTGCTCAAATTCACTCCAAATCACTTCAAATTTAGATTTTGAACTCCTTTTGATATTTTTCAACCAATTAAAAAAACACCCAATCAAACAACTAACAAACTCAAAAGATCATATTTCTGAAAGCAAAGCTTTGAATGACCTTCAATGGTGTACTTTTACTCTTCAATGTTCTTACATTGCAACGAGCTGACACAGGGGGAGAAGCATATACACGGGCCCTTGAAGCATACGTAGAAGATGTGATAAGAAGAGAGAGTGAAAGCAATGGTTGTGAGAAGGCAAAATACCTTAACACCCTCCTAAACTTGACAAGGATTATTAGTTACAGCCTTAAATTATTCGTGGTCTTAATTCCCCTCTCAACTTGGCCTTTTGAGAGTCATTACCCCCCTGGACGCTAATGTGGCAAAGAGTGTGGGTGCACTCTCCTGCCACCTTGATTTTTCTGTATATGTGGCATTTTTTTTAAAAATAAAATATATTTTTACCTTTTTAAGTATGTTACTTTTTTAGATAATTTTTTTCGAATATAATTTATAATAAAATTTGGATAGAACTACATTATTTAGGCTAAAAATTTTAATTTGGCAAAAAATAATAAAGTTTTAGTTAATCTTTTTTTGAATTTGATCTGAAAATAAAGATTTATCCAATTGAAATAAATAGTCATGTGTATTTTTTTATAACTTTTTAGGTGCCTTGACTATTTATTTCAATTGATTATTTATAACATATACTCATGATAGTTATCTCATACTTTTTATTATTATTTTTCTTCTTGTAATCCTTTAGTCATATCAAGGATTTACATTTGTACTTACAATTATCAAATTTTCAGATGAATATAACTGTCACGACCCGAATTTTCCTCCGAACGGTCTCGTGACGGCACATAGTCTCTACGACTAGGTAAGCCTAAAACTTGCGGAAAAGAAATGCAATAAGGTAATTTAAAAAGAAAATGAAAGAATAAACATGTAACTCAACCACTCGGCATATACAACTTTACTTTCCCAAAACCCGGAATGTCACTACAGTCACAAGTTCTTTGCTAAGTATAACTCTATACAATGTAATACGGAAAGAAATACATATGTCTTCTATGCCTATTCTATAGTAGAATGGGACTCGTGGGATTCTGCAGACGCGGAAGAATTACCTCGCGGTCTCCTGGCGGCTGCTGGTGATACTCCTAGCCACGATTGACGATACGGGGTACTGGTACCTGGATCTGCACATGGAAAAAATATGCGCAGAAAAGGGCATGAGTACTCCACAATTGGTACCCAGTAAGTGCCAAGCTTAACCCCAGTCAGGTAGTGATGAGGTCAGGTTAAGGCTCTACTGGATGTTTACAGTAAAAATAGTTAAATCTAAACAGATAAAGATAATAAGCTAAGGCAAAATAGTAAAAACGGTAAGCTGAAAGAAATAGTAAAAGAGAACCCTCGACTCAGCACAACATATATCTCAATAACAAATATACAATGCAGTACATGGGGAAAGCTCCCGGAATCTAGTCCGTAGTCCCAATTTAAATATGTTGTGCAGTACAGGGGGAAAGCTCCCGGAATCTAGTCTGTAGTCCCAATTTAAATATGCTATGCAGTACAGGGGAAAAGCTCCCGGAATCTAGTCCGTAGTCCCAATTTAAATATGTTGTGCAGTACAGGGGGAAAGCTCCCGGAATCTAGTCTGTAGTCCCAATTTAAATATGCTATGCAGTACAGGGGAAAAGCTCCCGGAATCTAGTCCGTAGTCCCAATTTAAATATGCAATGCAATCAATACCGGGCATAGTGTATTTGAACAGTTCAAAAGAAGATCACAAATAAATACGGATAAAACTACCTAAACATGGTACAAATAGTGACAAATATGACTAACTCAAGTAAGACAAGTAGATATGCTCATTCCTAAGCTACACCACACAGTTAGTACATGAAGCAATGAAATAGGGGTGAATGATTTACGTCATGAAAGGAAAAAATGGAGTTTTAGCAACAATAGTCCGTGTACGCACTCGTCACCTCATGTACACGACACCCATATAACAAACACAATATCAAAACAACCTAAGGGGAAATCCCCAACACAGAATTAGGCAAGTCACTTACCTCGACTGCGCTACTCAACCCAAAATCACGCTCTTGCCACGAGTATCCGACTCCGAGTGGCCCAAATCTATCAAATTCGATTGTATAATGTAAACAACACTTTAAGGAATCAAAATATCTAATTAATTCAAAGCTAATACGCGAAATTAGGAATTCGCTGAAAAAGTCCCCCGGGCCCACATCTCGGAATCGGATAAGAATTATATATTCCGGACACTCATTCCCTCACGAGTCTAACCATATAAGAATCTCTCAAATCGGATGTCAAAAACCCAATCAAAACGCAAGAATTCGATCTATGAAGTTTATCCAATTTTCCCCCAAATCTTCCACTAAAATTTCGAAATTGAATACTAGATTTAATTTAGGAATCATGGAAATTGATCTAAGTTGAGTAGAAATCACTTACCCAAGTTTTCCAGGTGCAAAAGTCCTCAAAAATCGCCCTTCCCGAGCTCTGTAATTCGAAAATATGAAAAATAGCATAAACCCTCGGATTTGGGTCTTTAAAAGACTGCCCAATTATTTGTTATATGTGATCGCGGACATACAGTCGCGATCGCGATAAGTCATCCCACACGCGCCTCAATTTCCTCCAATGCGAACGCAACTAAGGATTTGCGATCGCGGACCTTCTCTCATCAAAGCTACGCGATCGCGGTTGGCTTCACGCGACCGCATAGAGTAATATTCCAAAAATCCTTGCTGCCTAGTTTCCTCTACGCGAACGCGATAATGCTCACGCGAACGCACAGGTCAAGGTTTTCAACCTATGCGATCGCAATCCTTACTTCGCGATCGGATAGAGCAAGAACTGCCCGCCTTAACTTAACACTACGCGATCGCGGAATCACTCACGCGATCACAATGAACAAAGATCTGCTGCTGGGAAACCAGAAAAAACCAGTAAAGGATTAAGGCCAAAATATGCCCGTTTGAACACCCGAGGCCCCTGGGACCTCAACCAAACCTACCAACCAACCCTAATACCTCATTAAAACATGATTGAGCCTTAAAAACACAGCTCATAACATCAAAATCATCAATTATGCATAGATTCAAGCCTAAGAACTTATGAAATTTCCAAAATTCACATTCGATGCCGAATCACGTCATAACTCATCTGAATGATCTCAAATTTTACACACATGTCATAAATGACACTACGGACCTGCTGTTACTTTCAGAATTCCATTCCGAGCCCGATATCAAAATTTCACCTATCGGTTGAAATCAACGAAATTCTAACTTTCGCCAATTCAAGCCTAAATCTACAGCAAACCTCGAAAACACATTCCGAACATGATCCTAACCCCGAAATCACCCAATGAAGCTAACGGAGTCGACATAATTCTATTCGGGGTCCGTCTTCACACAGTTCTAACTATGGCTCAATTTTTAAAGCTAAATTTCACATTCATGGACTATGTGTCCAAAATCGCTCCGAATTTCACCACTCGACGTTCCGAAAAGTTCCAAAAGCATAAATAGACATGGGAGAAGCAGTTATTAGAGGATCGTGGCGCTAACTCTCAAAACGACCGACCGGATCGTTATATTCTCCCCCTCTTAAGAAAAATTTTCGTCCTCAAACGAGTATAGAGACATACCTGAAGTTGTGAAGAGATGAGGGTACTGACTCCGCATATCCTGCTCGGTCTCCCAAGTCGCCTCCTCGACCGGATGACCCCTCCACTGAACCTTGACCGAGGCAATATTCTTCGACCTGAGCTTTCTGACCTTCCTGTCCAATATAGCTACAGGCTCCTCAACATATGATAGATCCTTGTCCAACTGGACTGAGCTGAAATCCAAAACATGAGTCGGATCCCCGTGATACTTCCGGAGCATATAGACGTTGAATACCGTATGAACTCCTGCTAGGTTGGGAGGCAAGGCCAACTCATAAGCAATCTCCCCAACCCGCTGCAATACCTCAAAAGGGCCAGTGAACATCGGACACAACTTACCCTTCTTTCCGAACCCCATGACGCCTTTCATAGGCGATACCCGAAGCAAAACCTGATCATCCGCCATAAAGGCCAAGTCACGAACCTTCCGGTCCGCATAACTCTTCTATCTGGACTGAGCTGTGCGTAGTCTCTCCTGAATCACTTTCACCTTGTCCAGGGCATCCTGAACCAAGTCTGTACCCAACAATCGGGCCTCACCCGGCTCAAACCATCCCTCTGGAGACCTGCATCGCCTACCATACAAAGTCTCATACGACGCCATCTGAATGCTGGACTGGTAGCTTTTATTATACACAAACCTGCAAGTGGCAAGTACCGGTCCCATGATCCTCCAAAATCCATCACACAAGCACGGAGCATATCCTCAAGAATCTGAATCGTGCATTCGGACTGCCCGTCCGTATGTGGGTGAAAGGTTGTACTCAACTCCACCCTAGTGCCTAACTCCTGCTGAACGGCTCTCCAGAACCGTGAAGTGAACTGTGTACCTCAGTCTGAAATGATAGATACTGGAATACTGTGGAGGCGAACAATCTCCCTGATATAAATCTCAGCCAACCTCTCAGATGAATATGTAGTCAATACTAGAATAAAATGGGCTGATTTGGTCGGTCGATCCACAATTACCCAAATAACATCATACTTCCTCAAAGTCTGAGGAAGTCCAACCACAAAGTCCATGGTGATTTGCTCCCACTACCACTCTAGAAGCTCAATCTGCTGAAGTAATCCTCCCGGTCTCTGATGCTTACATTTGACTTGCTGACAGTTGAGACACTTGGCTACAAACTCCATTATATCCTTCTTCATCCTTCGCCACCAATAGTGATGTCTCAGATCCTGGTACATCTTTGTGGTACCGGGGTGGATGGAATACCGCGAACTATGAGCCTCCTCAAGAATCAACTCCCGAAGCCCATCCACATTTGGCACACATATACGACCATGCATCCTCATCACACCATCATCACCTATAGTCACGTCCCGGGCATCACCCCGTCGGACCTTGTCCTGAAGAACCAGAAGGTGGGGATCATTATACTGGCGCTCTCTGATGCGGTCATAAGGAGAAGATTGAGCAACCACACAAGCTAACACCCGACAAGGCTCTGAAAGATTCAATCTCACAAACTGACTGGCTAAGGACTGAATATCTAAGGCTAGGGTCCTCTCAGCTGCATGAAGATATGCCAAACTCCCCAAACTCTCCGCCAGGTGACTCAAGGTGTCAACCACCACATTGGCCTTCCCCGGGTGGTATAGTATAGTGATGTCATAATCCTTGAGTAACTCTAACCACCTACGCTGGTGCAAATTGAGATCCTTCTGCCTGAATATGTGCTGCAAACTCCGGTGATCCGTGAATATCTCACAGGGAACACCATATAAATAATGACGCCATATCTTTAGGGCGTGAACAATCGATGTCAACTCGAGATCATGAACTGGATAGTTTTTCTCATGAACCTTCAACTATCAAAACGCGTAGGCAATCACCCTACCGTCCTGCATCAACACCGCTCTCAGGCCAATCCTCGAAGCATCACAATAGACTGTATAGGACCCTGAACCCGTAGGAAACATCAACATAGGAGCTGTAGTCAGGGATGTCTTAAGGTTCTGAAAGCTCTCCTTGCACTCCTCAGTCCATATGAAAGGGGCACCCTTTTGGGTCAGTCGTTTCATAGGCGCTGCAATGGATGAAAATCCCTCCACAAAACGGCGATAATACCCAGCCAAACCGAGGAAGCTGCGGGTCTCAGTAGCTGAAGACAGTCTAGGCCAACTCTGCACCGCCTCCACCTTCTTCGGATCTACCTTGATCACATCAGAATACACCACATGGCCTAGGAATGCCACAGAATCAAGCCAAAATTCACACTTAGAAATTTGGCATACAATTTCTTCTCCCTCAAGGTCTGAAGCACGGTCCTCAAATGCTGCTCATGGTCCTCCTAAGACCGAGAATATACCAAAATGTCATCAATGAACACGATGACGAAAGTATCAAGATATGGCCGAAATACGTTGTGCATCATGTGCATAAAGGCTGCTGGGGCATTTATCAGCCCAAATGACATAACAAGGAACTCATAGTGGCCATATCTGGTCCTGAAGGCAGACTTCGGGATATCCGGCTCCTGAATCTTCAACTGATAATAGCCCGAACGCATATCATTCTTGGAGAACACCCTAGCACCTTGTAACTGGTCAAATAGATCATCAATGCGAGGCAATGGGTACCTGTTCTTCACTGTCACCTTATTCAGCTGCCGGTAGTCAATACACATACGCATCGAACCATCATTTTTCTTCACAAATAATACCGGAGCACCCCACGGTGATATGTTGGGCCTGATGAAACCTTTATCAAGAAACTCCTGGAACTGCTCCTTCAACTCAGGAGGAGCCATGCGATTGGGAGGAATGGAAATGGGATGAGTGCCCGGCAACAAGTCAATGCCGAAATCAATATCTTTGTCGGGCGGCATATCCGGAAGATCAACTGGAAATACATCAGGATAGTCCCTCACAACTGGAACTGACTCAACAGTAGGGGTCTCAACACTAACATCTCTCACATAAGCCAAATACGCATCACACCCCTTTTCAACCATCCGCTGAGCCTTAAGGAAAGAAATGACTCTACGGGGAGTGTACTCTAAGGAACCTCTCCACTCTAACCTCGTAAATCCTGGCATAGCCAGCGTCACAGTCTTGGCGTGACAATCAAGAATAACATAGTGGGGCGACAACCAACCCATGTACAATATAACATCGAAATCTACCATACTGAGTAGTAACAGATAAGACATGGTCTCAAAACCACTGATAACAATCAAACACGACCGATATACGCGGTCCACAACAAGATAGTCTCCCACGGGAGTAGAAACATCTATGGGGGAACTCAAAGAATCCCAAGATACCCCCAGATGTGAGGCAAAATAAGAAGATACATATGAGTAAGTAAAACCCGGATCAAATAAAATGGATGCATCCCTATGACAAACATGGACACTACCCGTGATGACCAAATCTGAAGCAACGACCTATGAACAGACTGGAAGAGCATAATATCTGTCTTGGCCTCCCCCTCTAGGGCGACCTCGACCTCCCCGACCTCCACCTCGAGCTGTCTGAGTAGGTGGGGTGGCAGCTTGGGCTGGGAGAATAGCTGGAGGACCCAGTGGAGCACGTGGGGCCTGATAAGACTGAGATGGTGCACCCCAACTAGCTCTAAGGCAATCCCTGATCACATGGCGAGGGTCACCACACCCAAAACAACCCCTCGGAAGACGGGGCGGCTGTTGCTGACTCTGAACTGGCCTGCTGGACTGGCCGATGATGGCACCTCGAGCAGGAGGCACATAAGATACGGGTGGTGCATAATAAGGCTCTTGGGGTCTAGGAGGAGCTAGAATACCGCTGGCTGCTGGAAGAGCTGAATGAATTGGGCGACTCACAAAACCCCTACCATATCGTGTTGCTGGTGCACAAACTCTTGAAAAATGACCAATCTCTCGAGACCTCTTGGCCTCTCTCTCCTCCCTGTCCCGGGCTAACATACTCTCAATCCTCCGGGCAATACTCACGGCCTGCTGGTAAGTGATATCTGTCTCCATCTCTTTAGCCATGCTGGTCCGAATGTTGGGGTGGAGTCCCTCAATAAAACATCAAATCCTCTCTCTGACAGTGGCAACCAAAGCTCGTGCATGACGAGCCAAGTCGCTGAAACGGACTACATACTCTAACACAGTCATGGTACCCTGGCGTAGCTGCTTAAACTCTGCATGCCAAGCAACCCTGAGTCTCTGAGGGACAAACTCAAGTAAGAACATCTCGGAGAACTGAGCCCAAGTAAGTGAAGTTGCCTCATCCGGACTACTCAGCTCAAAAGCACGCCATAATTGATAAGTTGCTCCCCTCAGCTGGAAAGCGGTGAAAGAAACCCTACTCATCTCCACAATACCCATTGTGCGGAGAATGCGATGACACTCCTCAAGAAAACCCAGGGTGTCATACGAAGCTAGTCCGTTGAACTCAGGTGGGTGGTACTTCTTGTACCTCTTATGTCGGAGTTTCTCTGCCTCAGAAACAGCTACCCTAGCCTCATGCTGAGCTAGAGCTGCTGGGGGCATAGGAATATACTCTGGAACCTGCTCAATATGAACCTTCTGCTCAGGAGTACGGGTTGCGGGAGTCTGTGCCCCTCCCCCGGCCTGGGATGTAGATGGAGCTATCGGGAGTAGTCCCGCCTGAGATAGAGTACAAAAGGCACTCAAGAACTGAGCCAATGTCTCCTGGATGGTTGGTGTAATAGTAGGAACCTCTTGCGCCCCTCCAACTGTAGCTGTTGGGGGCTCCTCCGTCTTTGCTCTAGCCGGTGCTCGGGCTCCACCGCGTTCTCGTCCTCTACCCCTGCCCCTGCCTCTGGCGGCTCTGGCTGGGAGCTCGGGTTCCTGGTCATCAGTACGTCCGGTACGGGTGCACACCATCTGTAAGCAAGAATAGAATAGAGTTTAAGAATTTTGAAGACAGTAACTAGCACGATAAGGAATTCCAAGGAATATGATTGTTCTTAACAGTTACATAGCCTCTTGAAGATAGATATGGATGTCTCCGCACCGATCCGCGAGACTCTAATAAATCGGCTTGTGACTTGTGACTCCTATGAACCTAGACGCTCTGATACCAACTTGTCACGACCCGAATTTCCCTCCGAACGGTCTCGTGACGGCACCTAGTCTCTACGACTAGGTAAGCCTAAAACTTGTGGAAAATAAATGCAATAAGGTAATTTAAACAGAAAATGAAAGAATAAACACGTAACTCATCCACTCGGCATATACAACTTTACTTTCCCAAAACCCGGAATGTCACTACAGTCACAAGCTCTTTGCAAAGTATAACTCTATACAATGTAATACGGAAAGAAATACATAAGTCTTATATGCCTATTCTAGAGTAGAAGGGGACTCGTGGGATTCTGCGGACGCGGCAAAATTACCTCGGGGTCTCCTGGCGGCTACTGGTGATACTCCTAGCACGATACGGGGTACTGGTACCTGGATCTGCACATGGGAAAAACATGCGCAGGAAAGGGCATGAGTACTCCACAATTGGTACCTAGTACGTGCCAAGCCTAACCCCAGTCAGGTAGTGAAGAGGTCAGGTTAAGGCTCTACTGGATGTTTATAGTAAAAACAGTTAGAATCTAAACAGATAGAGATAAAAAGCTAAGGCAAAATAGTAGAAAGGGTAAGCTGAAAGAAATAGTAAAAGAGAGCCCTCGACTCAGCACAACATATATCTCAATAACAAATATGTAATGCAGTATAAGGGGGAAAGCTCCCGGAATCTAGTCTGTAGTCCCAATTTAAATATGTTGTGCAGTACAAGGGGAAAGCTCCCGGAATCTAGTCCGTAGTCCCAATTAAAATATGCTATGCAGTACAGGGGGAAAGCTCCCGGAATCTAGTCCGTAGTCCTAATTTAAATATGCAATGCAATCAATACCGGGCACAGTGTATTTGAACAGTTCAGAAGGAAATCACAAGCAAATACTAATAAAACTACCTAAACATGGTACAAATAGTGACAAATAGGAGTAACTCAAGTAAGACAGGTAGACATGCTCATTTCTAAGTTACACCACACAGTTAGTACATGAAGCAATGAAATAGGGGTGAATGATTTATGTCATGAAAGGAAAAATGGAGTTTAAGCAACAATAGCCTATGTACGCACTCGTCACCTCACGTACACGGCGCCCATATAACAAACACAATATCAAAACAACCTAAGGGGAAGTCCCCAACACAGAGTTAGGCAAGCCACTTACCTCTACTGTGCTACTCAACCCAAAATCACGCTCTTGCCACGAGTATTCGACTCCGGGTGGCCCAAATCTATTAAATTCGATTGCATAATGTAAATAAAACTTTAAGGAATCAAAATAGCTAATTAATTCAAAGCTAATACGCGAAATTAGAAAATTCGCCCAAAAAGTCCCCCGGGCCAAACTCTCAAATCCAGACACTCATTCCCTCACGAGTCTAACCATATAAGAATCTCTCAATCGGATGTCAAAAACTCAATCAAAACGCAAGAATTCGGTTTGTGAAGTTTATCCAATTTTTCCCCATATTTCCACCAAAATTTCGAAATTAAAGACTAGATTTAAGTTAGGAATCATGGAAATTGATATAAGTTTTGTAGAAATCACTTACCCAAGTTGCCCAGGTGCAAAACTCCTCAAAAATCGCCCTTCCCGAGCTCTCAAATTCGAAAATGTGAAAAAAGCATAAACCCTCGGATTTGGGTCTTTAAAAGACTGCCCAATTATTTGTTCTATGCGATCGCGGACATACAGTCGCGATCATGATGAGTCATCCCACACGCGCCTCAATTTCCTTCAATGCGAACGCAACTAAGGATTTGCGATCGCGGACCTTTCCTACTCAAAGCTACGCGATAGCGGTTGGCTTCACGCGATCGCGTAGAGTAATATTCCAAAAATCCTTGCTGCCTAGTTTCCTCTACGCGAACGCGATAATGCTCACGCGATCGCGGAGTCACTCACGCGATCGCAATGAACAAAGATCTGCTGCTGGGAAACCTGAAAAAACCAGCGAAGGATTAAGGCCAAAATATGCCTGTTTGAGCACCCGAAACACACCCGAGGCCCCCGGGACCTCAACCAAATCTACCAACCAACCCTAATACCTCATTCAAACTTTTCAGAGCCTTAAAAACATACCTCATAACATCAAAATCATCAATTATGCATAGATTCAAGCCTAAGAACTTATGAAATTTCCAAAATTCACATTCGATGCCGAATCACGTCAAAACTCATCCGAATGACCTCAAATTTTACACACAGGTCATAAATGACACTACGGACCTGTTTTCACTTTCAGAATTCTATTTCGAGCCCGATATCAAAATTTCACCTATCGACTGAAATCAGCGAAAATCTAACTTTCGCCAATTCAAGCCTAAATCTACAACAGACCTCGAAAACACATTCCGAGCACGCTCCTAACCCCGAAATAACCCAACGGAGCTAACAGAGCAGACAAAATTCCATTCTGAATCCGTCTTCACACAGTTCTAACTACGGATCGATTTCTAAACTAAATTTCACATTCATGGACTATGTGTCCAAAATCACTCTGAATTTCACCACTCAACGTTCCGACAAGTTCCAAAAGCATAAATAGATATGAGAGAAGCAGTTACTAGGGAATCAGGGTGCTAACTCTCAAAACGACCAACCGGATCGTTACAATAACGGGAATGAGGTAATTAGGCAATTTGAGATAAATACTTTATTTATAGGTCCATTATTACTTGTCAGAAGATGTCCATAGGTTTAAACAGAAATTTCAAAATAACTAAACCCATTAATCTGAAATCTCTAAGAAAATAAACCAATCTGAGATTATTTGATTTGGTATTTCATAACCGAAAAATTGGACCGGAGTTTTTATAATCCAATTTGACGTTCCTGATGTTAGAAGAAACGAAAAGTCATGTGTATTTTTTATTTATAGCTTTTTAGATGCCTTGACTATTTTGTTTCAATTTTATAAATCTTTATTTTATGTCAAATTCAAAGAAAAGATTAACTAAAACATTATTATTTTTAGCCAAATAAAAATATTTAGCCTAAATAATGTAGTTCTATCCAAGTTTTATTATAAATTGTATTCGAAAAAATTTATCCAAGAAAGTAACATACTTAAAAAGGTATAAATATTTTTTTTTAATATTTTTAAAAAGCCACATATACAGAAAAATCCATGTGGCAAGCGAGTGCACCCACACTTTTTGCCACATCAACGTCCAGGGGGTAATGGCTCTCAAAATGCCAAGTTGAGGGGGTAATTAAGACCACGAATAGTTTAAGGCTGTAACTGATAGTTCGTATCAAGTTTAGGGGGGTGTTGAGGTATTTTGTTGTGATGACCCAAAAGGTCATCTTACGTAATTTAAGCTATATCTGTGTTTCGAAGCTCCGAGAGCCTCCGATAGCGTCACCTCGATATGCGTGCGCAGCCCGAGCGTGTAGCCAGGAAGCTTATATGTGAAAAACTGACAAAAGAATGAGTTTTGATAATTAATAAATGAATATAGTTGACTTTGGTCAACATTTTTGGTAAACAGACCCGGACCCGGACCCGTGAATCGACAGTCCCGGAGGGTCCGTAGGAAAATATGGGACTTGGGCATATGCCCGGAATCGAATTCCGAGGTCTCAAGCCCGAGAAATAAATTTTTAAAATAAATTATTTTCTGAAAATAATAAAGGAATATGAAAGTGAATAATTATGTGGAAACCTCGTTACCGGGTCCGTATTGAGGTTCCGGAGCCCGGAACAAGTTTATTATATACTATTTGTCTTATCTGTGGAATTTGGGGTAAAACGGGCGTGAATTGAGTGGTTTCGGATAAAAATGAGGTTGTGAGGCTTTAAAGAATTTGAAATGTGACTTGGAAAGTGATGTTATGTTCCCGAGGTCCGAATGAGATTC
>MDKH01042897.1:0-26392 GCA_005239495.1 Nicotiana undulata
ACAACCCATACTCTTCCAAAAATAACTACAACAAGGTTTAACAACAAAGTAACAAAGCCAAGTAATCATAGAAGCAATAAACATAGAATAATTAAGACTTGAATCAATTAAATTGAAAACGGGAAAGGGATCATGTTTAACAGACAATTTGGTGGTGCATAGATACTCGTCACCTCACATATACACCACACACATGCAATTTCACATAACAAATAAGTGGGGATTTCTATTCCCTCAAATCAAGGTTAAACCAAGCACTTACCTCAATTTCGCAGGACACTCACAGCTCAATTACAGCTTTTCCTTTAGAATCTTGCTCTAACTTGCTCGAATCTAATCATAATTAACTTAATATCATTAATTAATGCTAAAAGAACTAACTTTATTGAAAATTATAATTTTTCCTAAGTTTTCTATTAAAAAAAAGTGAAAACCCGACCGGGGCCCGCTTGGTCTAAACTCGGGGTTCGGACCAAATTACGTTTACCCATTCGCCCACAAACTCGAATATACAGTTAGTTTCGAAATCCGACCTCAATTCGAGGTAAAACTTTAATTTTTACATAATTCCCTAATTCTACCAAACCCCTCAATTTTTACCATGAAAATTCATAGTTTTTGATTTAAAAGTGATTAAATAATGAGTAATTGAAAGAGTAAAGTTTAGAATTTATTACCAATGACTTGGAGATGATATTTGGTGAATAAATTGGTTCCTAGAGTTGTGAGGTTCGAAAATATGAAGAAGAAGAAGTCTGGCCGTTTTTTAAAAGTGTATTTAAATAGCTGGGTAGGCCTTCTATGCGTTTGCATAGGGCCTGCAGCGATCGCATAAAGCACAGGGGAGCTGACCATCGCGATCGTGGGGCACTCAGTGCGTTCGCATAGCACAAACACGACCACCTTCCCCCAGGCCCAAATACACTGCGTTCGCGGGGCCCAGACCGCGTTCGCACTGTACAAAAAAAAATCCTTGAGTTTACATTATGCGATCGCGAACCTAGCTATGTGATCGCATAGCACATGGGACCTGGACACCAACAACAGAACCTACATCGGTCTTTTTAAGTGCAAAAATATCTCGTGGCCTATTCGAAACTCACTCGAGCCCTCGGGGCTCTAAACAAAACATGCACGCAAGTCTAAAAATATCATACGGACTTGCTCTTGCGATCAAATCATGAAAATAACATGCAAAACCATGAATTAAAACTCAAAACTCATCATTTTCATCAACAACACTTAAGATTCGTTATTTCTCAACTGGATATCCGAATCACATCAAATAAACTCCGTTTTCACCAAATTTCATAGTTAACCTTTAAATACTATAACAAATCTGTACCGGGCCCCAGAACTAAATACGGGTCAGATACCAATGGTTTCAAACATTAGTTCTTTTCTTTATTTCATAAATATTTCAGCAAAGCAATTTCTTTCGAAAATTGATTTCTAAGGCTTTGGATCTCGGAATTCATTTTCGGGCATACACCCGAGTCTCATATTTTACTGCGGACCACCCGGGATCATCGGAACACAATCCGGGTCCCCAAAATGTTGACCAAAGTCAATTATAATTAAGTTTTAACTCTAGAATTTATTATTTCTCATATTTTCGCATAAAAGCTTTCCGGTTTCACGTCCGGACTGCGCATGGAAATCGAGGTATTTAAAATTAACCTTTTTATGGCTATTAAGCCTAGAACGGAGTCTAAATTCATAAAATGACCCTTTGGGTCATCACATAAATA
This sequence comes from Nicotiana undulata, assembly GCA_005239495.1. Taxonomy (NCBI): domain Eukaryota; kingdom Viridiplantae; phylum Streptophyta; class Magnoliopsida; order Solanales; family Solanaceae; genus Nicotiana; species Nicotiana undulata. The sequence goes on from MDKH01042897.1 coordinate 1,752, forward strand.
GGCCACATTATTACCGTTACGACTTTTTAAACTGCCTTCACACCCCTGACAGGCGTGTGAAAAAAACACTATAGCCAAATAAGACACATAGGATCAACCACGTAAAATAAGCGTTTAATATTCACGATTTATATGAGTGTAAGTGTTCAATTGGCAAACTTATAAGTTTGAGGACGGACATGACAAAATGACTCCATTATAAGTGCTATTTAGGCTATTGCACAAAAAAAAAAGGTAAAAAAACGAAGAGAAGTACAATCAATCAAAAGTAAAAAGGTAAGCGCTCTTGTTAGGAAGTGCAAGTTGTGTTTAAAAGCAAGAAGATTAATGATTTGGTCTAAAGACAAAAGGCAAAGTTTGGGACTTTGATTAGATATATGATTTGTTTAATTTGTCTTTCACACTTTACTAAAAATATAAATAATGACCTTCTGTTTCTCTTCTTGTCTCCAACGTGGGGCCAAATCAATGCTAGGATTTGCTTGATTTCATGCAACATTTCCCATGTATCACTTTATTTTAATATACACTATACTTTTTCTTTAATTCTTTGAATATAAAGAAACCTTTAATTCTAATGGAGCCTTCAATTTTGATGGTGCTGTTCAAGAATTTAGCTCCATAAAGTTAAAGGGGAGAGGCAAAAGCAATTGAAATGGAAAAATTCATTGATTTTAGGAAAATATGTTGGCGCTTAAGCCTTGCATTCAATGAAACTTCTTCTTGGCACAATTTTTTCTGAAAATACCTAAAAATGCCACTTAACTTTCAGAAATGGTCTATTCATGTCATTCGTTAAAAAAATGCTTATTTTATGTCACTGTCGTTACACATTCGGCTCATTCATGCTATTATTGACTAACGACTCAATTTTTTTTAAAATATTTATAATGTGGGGCACAGGTTAATTCGGACGAATAGGGACATTGCACGTGGAAATGTTGGGGTTTAAAAAATTAGAAATAAAATAAAAATTGAGTCGTTAGTCAATAATGGCATGGATGAGCCAAATGTGTAACGACAGTGACATGAAATGAACATTTTTTTAACGGATGGCATGTATAGACCATTTCTGAAAGCTGAGTGGCATTTTTAGGCCTTTTCCGTATTTTCTTTAATATAAATTAATAATTTTTATTAAAATATGTCCTCATAATAAAATTGATCCCAAGTTGTTTCGGTCAACCCACAGATTTTAATTTAGAAATTAAAATTGTTTGTCTCTATAACCTAAACACATCTTGATAACACCAAAAATTCTAACTTTGAATTACTTATCTTTAATGCGTGTCTAATCAAACTTACGAAGTGCTGGTTTGGAGATTTCATTTTCAATGGATTGCAAAATCATTCTTACATGAACGAACCTGGGGGTGGGGGTGGGGTGGGTGGGTAGGTGGGTGGAGTGACAAATAGAGAAAAAAAATATTAAAGTGCAATATCATTTTGCTTGACTTAGAAATTATTTTTGAGAAAAAAATGAAGCTGAGATTAGTTTTATTGTTCATTATAAATATTCTTTTTATTATATGTTCCTTTTCACATATTAATAAATAATGCAGAAAATCAGTAAATAAAATACAAGAAATCTTCATAGGTTCATTTTCTTTAAATCAAACTGTAATTAGACACGAGAGATCATTTTTTTGTAGTAAAGTTATATTTTAGAAAAAAAAGACAGCGTCGTCATAAAGTATCTCGCGTTTACGCAGGATTCGAGTAAGAGCCGCATTCCAGGAGTGTGATACCGATTGATTATCTTAATGCAAGTATTAGTAACTAATTTCACGGCTCGAACACCGGACCTATAGATCACGCGGGAAACATCATGTATTTAACGTATCCTAGTAAAATGATGAGATCATTTAATTCCTAATTTGTAGCAAGAAAACACTGGCGAACTAAAGAAAACACCACAGCTTTGAAAACAGTATTAATGGGCCTCAGCTAGCCCAATTATTCCCGTTCTTGGACTCTCAGACTTGCCTTTAGGCCTGAAAATAGAAAGGAAAACTTACACAAATGTACTAAATAAATCTCAACTTATCAATTTCTAGCCATTAGTCGTAGTCTTACCAAAACTAGCCAACAAAAATTGAAAAACCAAATAATAGGGTTCTTTCTCTCAAAGAATCACATGCAAAAATCACCTTCCATATTTTTAAGTGTAATTAGCAACACTAGATACAAGACGGAAAGGAAATTTCATGGATGAGGTAGCAAATAAGATGATGAAAAGAAAATACAATATTTCAAAAATCTAAACGCAAAAGGAACTTTTTCAATGGCTATAGTTGAAATTCATTGATAATATATAGATAAGTCAATATACAAATTTTGAGGAAGATAGGAGGTGATTTGGACTGGTTTTGTATCAAAATTCATAATTAAATCGAGTTCAAAAAATTCTTCTACGACACATGTATCAAACATATATCACGCATGTATCTCACACACAGGTACACATGGATATACATGTGATACACAATTGATACAAATATGATACATATGTGATACACAAATGATACACAGCGTGATACACATATCATTTTTTTCATATTCAGTTTTTACTTCGAATTTTCAATTCAAACCACCTCGAAACTTCACCAAATCATCCCAAAACTGAGATTCAAGCTCCTTAAGTTGTGCCCAATCTATTCTAATAACACCCACTCAAAACAAAGTAAAAATTTGATATTTTTTCGCTACAAATAGCTAATTGAATAATATTAATAATATTTAGCTAATATTGGTAATATTTTAACAATTGGCCAATTTTTGTAATGAGTTACTTATAAATGAACATAGCTGGTAATTTTCCAAATAGAAAAAATTAGGAGGAAGTGCACGGTTAGCCACTAATACCACATGCATTTACTTTTAAGCCACTATTTAAAATGTCTTTAGTCTTTAGCCACTACTTTAATAAACTTTAACTGTCCTGACGAAAATACCCTTCTGCTCATGTTCTTAACTTTTGAACTTAACTTCAAGACTACATGTCCTTAACTTTTGAACTTGTAACTCTAATAGCCTGTTTGGCCAAGCTTTTTTTGGGGCCAAAAGTGCTTTTTTTGGCCTAAAGCACTTTTGACCAAAAATTGAGGGTTTTGGCCAAGCTTTTGGATGGAAAAAAAATGCTTTTGAGGAGAAGCAAAGCAGTTTTGGAGAAGCAGAAAAAAGTAGCTTCTCTCCAAAAGCACTTTTCTGAAAAGGACTTTTGAGAAAAATACACTTAGAAGCAATTTTCAAAAGCTTGGCCAAACACTAACTACTGCTTAAAAGTGATTTTCAAATTAATTAGCCAAACACAAACTACTTCTCATCAAAAGCCCTTTTTTTAAAAGTACTTTTGAGAAAAGCACTTCTCAAAATAAGCTGATTTTAGAAGCTTGGCCAAACGGGCTATAAGTTTAGGACTTCAGAACTACATGTCCTTAACTTTTGAGCTTGAAACTCTAAGTTGAGGACTTCAGGACTACATGTCCTTAACTTTTGAACTTAACTTCAGGATTTCAGGACTACATGTCCTTAACTTTTGAACTTGTAACTTAGTTCAGGACCAAGTGTCCTAAACTTTTGAACTTCGAACTCAAACTTCAGGGCCAAGTGTCCTTAACTTTTGAACTTGTAACTGTAAGTTAAAGATTGCTTGTCCTTAAGTTAGAGACTGCATGTCCTTAACTTTTGAACTTAACTTCAGGATTTCGGGATACATGTCCTTAACACAATTATCTTTGTCCTCATTTTTTTTGGCTTTTTTACCCTATTTTTCCTAATTATCTGTTGTTTAAGAAAATCAAAAAGTCACTTCTTTTAGAAAACCAAAAGTCACGTCCTCCCACGCCCGTGATTATTATGAGTGAATGGTTTACCATGCAATTCAACTCCCGAAAGCAGACACAAAAGAAAATGAGAGGCTTAAAATTTTTATATGATTAATGCATTTCATTTCTTCTGTTCAAAATTGAATTTCATATATGAAAATAATGAAAACACTCCTACGGAACCCAGAACGCCATTGCAAAAGGAGAAGTGGAGTTGTAAGAAATGAATCTTAAAATGGCGTATTTCCGTTTGGGAAGGAAAGGGTAACACTGTCTTTTCATATTAATTTTAATAGACTAGTAGCTACTTTTGCCCAACATTAAAAATGCTCGATAAAAAGTAAATACCACTTTAAAAAGTGACTACCCTATATAATTTTTACAAAAAATTACGCGACAAACCAAATATTTACACTATATTTATCATTCATAGCTATACTTTTAGCAATTTTATCATTCGTAGCTATATTTGAATTTCATAGTGAATTTATTAAATAAATATTAATTGTTTTGAACTGAAATAAGAGAGCAACAAGCTCTCGTAGCTTAATTGGTTCTGCTTAATTAGCGAAGGTTTTGAGTTCCACTTTCAACAAAAACATTTCATTTTGCAAATTGTGGACTCAAGCAAATGTTAAATTCATTTAAAAATACAGGACTAAAATCTTACATTTAATTAGCTGGAAAGTCTGAAACTTCACAGCTGTTTTCAAGGTAAACTATCCTTTATTTTCTGTTTATCAATGATGATCTTAAATTAATGATCTTTTATTTTTGTATGAACATAATTAATGCTACATCCGACATGCTAGCTAGACAGGTGCGGATCTACATAGAGAAGACGGGGTGGTATGTCACCTGAACACTCGAATAGAATTTCTTGTATATACTGGTATTTCACGAGAATAATGTTATTTCATCTAGTACTTATTATTTTCTGTCAGCATAAGTACCGGATAATTGTAGTCACCAATACTTAGATAGATAAAAAGAAATCACCTAATATTTTTTGACTCCAAGGTTTAGACAAATATGAATATTTTGTCCTTTACTTAGATAGATAAAAAAAAATAACCTAATATTTTTTGACTCTAAGATTTAGACAGATATGAATATTTTGTCCTTTTCATATTTATTTATTAGAGAAAATGACATTATATATATCTTAAAATAATAACCTATATATATATATATATATATATATTTTTTTTTTTTTGACTACCAAATGTAAATAGTTTATGCCGCGGGTTAAAAGTGATCATTGCCCTGGTAATTATTCCGGGGAGGGGGTTGAATTGCCCTTATAATTTTTTGACATGTGAAGACTTGCTTCTGCAAAAATAAAAGTTCAAACTTGCAACCTAGAAATATGTACACCTAGAGCTAAACCGTTAGTTCCCCGTCAACAGTGCTAAAAATTTATCAGGCCCAACTATGCCTATAAAAAGGACTAAGCGGCCGATGCAGATATAATCCGATTTACAAGTCCAGAATCGAATCCCATAGAGAACTAAGTTCAGCTACATTTGTTCAATATCGCTAAGAAACACAAGTCCAAACAATTTCCTAATTATAAAGATTATAATGTTTATTTTTATCTAATTAACTAACAAATACTAGAAAGCAGTAAAACTATCAATTAACAAGGATGAGGATTTGAGACAAGATTAAGGAGGTCTAAGGTTATGATTTCCCCTATTGTCGGAATCCTTTCCGCTACGTTTCCTATAAATTTGCCTAAGTTTTCTCTACCTATCATGAGCTCTCTGAGTGTCTAATTCTCTCCCTAGTAACTACCAGTATTTACTAGACATATTCTTCCGAATTACGCTAGTTGGCGCTAAGTTACGGCTCACCCGGATCGCACCAAGGTTTCGTTATTCCTAATCTCACCTTTAAACCCTTCATATTAATCCCTCATATACGTTAGGAGTGATGTTGTTCAATAACTACCTAAATATGCACTCTCTTCCGAGTAATACACACTACATAGGCACTGTTGATTGAGAGCTCTTCAGCCAACCACAATATAAACGTAGTTTAACAAATAGAGAAAGCTACAACAAATCTATATTAACGTAACAAGAAAATCCTCCTCCAATAGATTCCATCAAAACCTTAAATAATAAATTAGCTATTCATAATAGTATGCATAACTACAATACTAGATTTCATAACCAATAAATGAAAATAGGAAGAAGGCAGTGAAAAATTCGTAGAAGAATTCTCCGTCTTGCTCCTAGTGTGTTCTTGCCTCCTTAGGTCAAATCCCCTGTCCAAAGTCCGTCTCAAAATTAGTGTTTAATGACTATTTATACGTATTAGAAAAAGCCTAGACGAAATAACTAAGTCTAAAACAAAAAAATGACAAAATCTATACTATATTAAAATCGTGAAAGCCTTTAGCGAGATGTCGTTCGCCTTTTTTATCCTTTAAAACGTATTTTATATTGGACAAAGTTGTAATTTAAGTTACTTTTCTGATATTTACAAGTTCAAATAGACTAAAAATTTGATTATTAATTTTTTCTTACTTAAACTATGTAACAATTCCTAATATTTAGAATTTTAAAATAATAACAATTTTGCCTTAAATGTATCACTTGTCCTCCAACAAGGGTTTTGCATCCAACGTCTAAGCAAATTGATACTAAGATCCCCCCCCCCCCCACCCCCACCACCACAAGTCCACAACAAAAGGTTTAGTGTCCTAGGTGCAAATTAATATTTAAAATGTTTCACCTTTCAACCAAATTAGTAAATTCTCAGAAAAAATTGCTTAATCCGTAATAACCCAAACTATTAAAAATAATATAATAGAAAAAAAGAAGTTAAAATTCATTAAAAAATTAGTACAAATTACTAAGAAAATATTTATTTAAAGTAGTATAAGAGAAAAGGAGAGAAAGAAACATATTGGCAAAAGTCAATAATGTTATGCTTCGACAAAAATAGCTGCCGACATGTTTTCTTATATATTAAATTACTTATTTTCCAAAATATCTTATATTTTGAAGTTAATTTACTAATGCTAGAATTATTTAATAATTAATATTAACCACTAGAATAATGACACTTCAAAACCAAATATATGCTTCCACTACTAATTTCAAGTAAATATGAGAGGGCCGAGTCATCTTTCAATAGTAAATTCTTTTATTAGCTTTGATTTAATAGTTTTTTTAGCGGCATGATCATAATTCATCATTTTTGAAAACTAATGTTTTATTTTCAAATATAATATTTTTAAAATAATAAATTTTGAGATAGGATACATCATACACGCGCATCGCGTGTAATCATAGACTAGTACTATATTAAAAACACGAAGGCTCTTAGCGAAATATTGTTCGTCTTTTTTACCCTTTTAAAGTAGAGTACATATTAGACAAAATAGTAATTTAATTATTTATTTAATACTTAAAATTACAAAATCAACTAAAATTTAAAACTTTCCTTGTTTGAATTATTTAAGAATCCCTAATTTTTAGGAATTTAAAGTTGTGGAAGATTTGACTTATATAAATTCTTTCCATATTTGATTGGTGTACAATTTCAGGAGGTTACACTTTTATTTTATAATTCAAACATAATTTTTTAATTAATATTTAAAATATAATTTTAAAAAAACTTATTGATAATTTTTTAATTAATATTTAAAATATAATTTTAAAAAAACTTATTCATTAAAACTTATTCACGCGCGTTTAAAACTAGTAACTTTAAAACCCGGAACACGCGCCCTCGCGTCGCGAGCTGAAACGCGAGAAATTTTGCTTGCGTGGCGTGACTCTTGTTTCTCAGTATCTCAGTTTGATTTGCTGCTTACTTTTCAAACTTCTTATCTTTCTTCTTTTGTCTTTTTCTTTGTTTCTTTTTCAATTGATTTTTTTTCCTCTTTTGATTTGTTACATTTTAATCCTTATATATATCCACTAATTAAATAATCTTAACTTTGTAATATATAAAATACACATAAAATCTCTATTTTGCTCCTAATTCGTCTTCAACGTACCTACACATAAAATAAACTCAATGAAGCACAAATATAATATGGTTTTGCATTAAAGCACCAAAATATAAGGTAAGTAATGCACTAAAAATATAAAATTGTAGTCAAACATCAGACACTTGTATAAAGGTGTATAAAAGTATATAATAGTGTATACGATGTGTTTATACACTCATATACACTATTATACATAATATAAATAACTGACTTCGTCTTTTTCCTTGCATCTTTTCTGAAATTTAGCTCAATTCTTGCTCAAATCTACTCCAAATCACTTAAAATTTAAATTTTAAACTCCTTTTGATATTTTCAATCAATTGGAACACCAACCAATCCAAACAACTAACAATCTCAAAAAATCCTATTTTCGAAAGCAAAACTTTGAATGACCTTCAATGGTGGACTTCTACTCTTCAATTTTCTTTCATTGCAACCGGGTGACACAGGGGGAGAAGCAGAAAATACACGGCCCCTTGAAGCATATGTATAAGATGTGAGAAGAAGAGAGAATGAAGCAATGGTTGTGAGAACACAATGTTAAATCCATAATTTTTAGAAGCAATGATTGTAAGAACATATGTTTTGAATTTGTTAGTGCTTTCAAAATATGTACAATATGGGCTAGGTTAGGTAAACTTAAAAATATGAGCCATTTTTTGTTACGGACGTGCATTTTCTTGTAATTCTTTCATATATAATCTATGTATATAAGCTAGAAAAGGTAAATAATGAATCTTACTGGCTATTTGTGTAACAATCTCTTTACAAAATGTGAGGCTTTCATGGGTAATTTGTTCTTGCCTTTGGGGTTGTTTAGTACAATAGTATAAATATCCAATTCGATTAGTTATTCCACCTTTTATATGAGTTAACTAGCCCCACCATTTAGCTAGCGTTTGGCCATAGATTCCCAAATTTGTTTTGAATTTTTTTTTTGGATAAAGTTTGGCTTGAAGATGAAAATGTGTTTGGACATACGTTTTCAAAACATATTTTCCAAATTTATTTTGGAAAAATATGCGTATTATGAGGGATTTGGCCCAAAACCAGCTATTGGGATTTGAGACTTGGGATTTTGCCAAAATATAGGCAAAATTTATGGCCAAACATGCGTTTTTTAAATAAAACCCAAGTTTATTTTGACAAAATCTATGGTCAAATGGGTCCTTAGTGTAAAAGTTATCCTCGGATTAGCGAATACCCCAAACCAAACATAGGATGAAGTTAATCGCAAACTTTATCCCGGGATTATTATCCTTATCACATGCACCAAACGCCTATTAATTTGTATTGATGCTAGCTCCGCGAGGGGCTGGTCTTAGCCGAATGTCCCCAAAGTTGACGGTATTCAAAAAATAACCCCCCAGACCCGCACACAATTCTTCAAGGATTTACCGGTTTAAGTTGTTCATCGAAGTCTATCCAATTGTCATACTTTGACTCTTCAGGGTTTTTCTACCGAATTGGTAGAGTTGATTTTATTATTAACTCTACGTATTAAGTTGCTCATCAAAGTCTATCCAATTGTCATACTTTTTCTCTTCAGAATTTCTATATCGGGGGTTAGAGTTGAAACTATGTTTACCTATATATCAAATTGTTTTGACGTCTATTTGATTGATATATTTTTTTTGGGTTAATTTAATGGCTTAATATATGCATATTTTGATGTATATTGCCTCACATTTTGCTCATGTCTCGAAGATTTGAGATGTATAATATAATAATTTGTGCTAATTTGTGGTATTTCTATGTGTAGGAATCATTTGGATACGATTTGGGAGGAAAGCGCGCGAATTTGAGCGAAAATGGAAAGAAAAGACAAAAGTGCACATTTGAGGGCCACAAGCAGCGTGGGGCGCTACCTGTGGCGCTCAAAACAAAATGCTAAAAAGTTGAGCGCCAGGGCCAGCTCCCCACGCTGCCCTGGACGCTTAAAACATGAACATGTCCTATTTCAATCGGGACTCTATTATTTTCGACCCCAAGACGCCCCCAACTCATATAAAAGCCAACCTAAACCTATTTTGGAGGGGGAGAATGTTTTTGAGAGGGACTTTTGAGCTAGGGAGAGCACAAAGCCGTCGTGGAGGCCGGGTTTCATCTTTCTTCCACCAAACTTAGTATTTTCTTTCTTTGTATGATTTGTTGTTTGACTACCATGTCTATGTGGAGCTAAAACTTCACGTTCTAGGGTTGTGATTCTTTCATGAATATTATTATTCAAATATTGATTTTGATTTCTTGATTTGTCGTATTGGTTTATTTATTCAGTCCTGCACTTAATTATTTGATTGTTGGATCACCAATTGAATACTATCTACGATTCTAGAATTGAACTCGAAAGTGGCAACTCTAGATTTCATATAGGATTGAGTAGAGCAAGTTATTGAACCATGGCATCGGCGAACGGATTCACGTTTAGGATAGACATATACCTAATTGCCTTGCTTGGTTGATTTATAGGAATTATAAATGCGTTCTTGCTAGTTCTAATTCCATAGACATATAGGCGTTATGTTAGCTTGAATAGGCGAGTAAGAACTCGACAAATTCTTATGAGCATTATTAACCCTGTTAACCAATAAACTAGATAAAATAGTTAGCCAATTCAATTGAAGAATACCTTAAGAATGTTAGATAACCCATAACCCTAGCTCGTTTTCATCACATTGATAATATAAAAATCTGCTCTTCTTCTGTTTAAAGTTCATTAGTTATTTTCTTTTTAGTATAATTACTTTAGCATCACAACTTTTGGGTTTAATCCTTGTATAGATAATTAGGATAGTCTAATTTAGTTAATAGTTAATCACAATTTCCCGTGGGTTCGACATCTGACTTTTAGTCACTTTATTACTTGACGACCGCGTATACTTGCGTGTGCGTTTGGCCGCAACAAATAATAAAATATTTTTCGAATTTGCAACTTCAATTTTGATTAAACCACCTAAAATCTGTTCCAAATGATCTCAAATTTAAAGCATAGCTTCCAAATACCAAACACAAATAATCCCTAATCACCAATTTACTCAAATACACCAAATCAAAAGATCCATGTAAATAGAAAAGAAGGTTAATTACACTAAATACCCTTGCAATTTAATTTTAAAAAAAAATAATCTTATACCTGTACTATAAAAATTCTATTCTTGCACTCCTATTGAGATATATTTTCCATATTAAATTATTGCAATAAAAATAAAATTATGCCTCATAAGGGTATTTTTGAAGGATTTCTATAATATAGTGTTTGATTTAAAATACAAGGAACATAAGATCTTTCCAATTTATTTACCAATCCCATGTGTTATATCTTAGCATCTCGAGTACAGAAAATCACTTAACTAAAGATCTTATATTTAACTAACTCGAATGTAAATTTAATTTGTGAAATATTTTTTAGGGTAAAATGGAAGCGCTAGATAACAATTACTCCTGACAAAGATCAATGGAACACTATCTCTGCTACAAATAACAGATGAACTCATCCAAATAGAATATTTTGTCCTTTTTTATGACGGTGGTGTCCTGGCTTGCTTGTGTGTACCAAGACTATTTCATCTAGTATTCGCTATTTCCCGCCAGCACAGGTATCGGATAACCGCGGTCACCAAAACTTAGGTAGACGAAAAGATATCACCTAGTGTCATTTGCCTCCAAGGTTTAGGTAGATGTCAATATTTTGTCCTTTTCATATTTATTTATTATGGAAAATGACATTATATAACTGCTTTCAAAATAATAGCCGAAATATATATATACACAAAAAATATACAATTTTATACATTTTTTTGGTTAGCAGATGTAAATAGTTTCGGGGCGCGGGTTAAAAGTGATCTTTGCCCTGTTAATTATTCTGGGGAGGGGGTTGAATTGCCCTTATAATTTTGTGATCTGTGAAGACTTGATTCTTGATTAATCAGTTCTTAAGTCTTCTTAATATAGAACTATGCAGTAGACTTTACATCATATGCATGAGATGATCCTACGTAACTATGTTAATTTAGAACGACTTTCTCATCTAAAAGCTTAAGTTTTTTCTAAAAAGATAAAGTTTTTAGTTATAAACAGCTCCAAGCTGGTATTGAATCAAAGTACATAAACAACAGGATTTGTTGTACATCAAATTCAAAGACACTATCAACTTTTACTTAAATTTCATACAGAATATTAGCTGACATATCAACAAATAAAGATTGGGTTGGTTCTACTACTGCTGAATCTACCTCTGATCTTGAGGCAGGATATAGGTATGGCTTGGGAGGTATTTGCAAATAGTCTTGGTTCCCTTCTAACATTTCCACAACTTTAGTCATAGATGGTCGATTCGAGGGATCAGTCTGTATGCACCATAAACTCACTAACACCATCTTTCTTGCACATTCTTTCTCCGAATCATTCATTATCCCGATTAGTTGGAGCTCTTCGTCTAGTTCAATTCGTCGATAGAGCCAGTGTGGGAAGTAGATTTCACTTGTACGGTCAACTTCAACATCAACATTTTTTCTTCCTCCAACCATCTCTAGGACCATCATTCCGTAGCTATAGACATCAGACTTGTGAGAGACACCTCCCAAGTTTCTGCAAACTATTTCCGGAGCTATATAACCAATAGTCCCTCGTGCACCTAACATTGACACGACACTCTCCTTTTTCATGCAAAGTTTGGCTAGACCAAAGTCGGAAATCTTAGGACAAAAATCGTCATCAAGCAGGATGTTGTGAGGCTTTATATCAAAATGCAAAATCCGAGTGGTACAACCACGATGCAAGTACTCCAATCCCCGAGCAATGCCTAGTGCAATTTTGTATAATATTGGCCAACTCAGTTGGCGAACTCTGTTGGATCTTTCCTCATAGATAAACTTTTCAAGAGATCCATTTGGCATGAATTCATAAACGAGAGCTCTTCTTCGACCCTCAAAACAAAATCCCACAAGGCTCACGATGTTAACATGTGATGTCTTGCTAATACTTGCAACCTCGTTAATGAATTCTTCACCACTAGTGCCTTTTCGATTCGCAAGCTTCACTGCCACATGCTTCCCGTTATGCAATCTTCCTTTGTATACATTACCACATCCTCCTTGGCCTAGTTTGTTTTTGAAGTGACTGGTGATTCTTTTGATTTCTGAATAGCTGTATCTCCTTGGAGCATATGACCCATAATTCATTAAAAATGCTTCGATATTTTGGTGATCCTCAGCATTAGAATCCCAAAATCTTAGGTATTTGTACCACAAAATCTTTTCTCTGAAGTAGAAGAGTAAAACCAACAGGGCAATACAAAAGAACAATGTACCTGTGGACAAAAATGAAGTCATGACCATAAGAAAATATAAATTCATTCATAAACTCCTATAACACTCATTGGAAAATATATAGTCTGTGTTATAGACATGTTCAAAAACTAAAAAAGATTCAAAATAGCAAAAGGGAGAAAGGGAGAAAAAGATATCTGAGAAAATTTCTACCCCTCCGGGTTAGGGGTAAGGTCTGCGTACACTTACCCTCCCCAGACTCCACTAGTGGAATTTTACTGGGTTGTTGTTGTTGACTGTTCGAGAGAAGAAAAAAGAAGATGAGTTACCTGTGGCTATAATGAACCAGGGTGTCCGGAGGTGATCCCTTTTTGATGTACCTGCTGCTGTTATATTGCTAACATCTGCAATACTAACACTTGTGAGTTTCAGATTATTAAACTTCTGTCTGGTTAAGCAAAAACTCTATTAATGATAGAAAAAGAATGAGCCTTTAATTGGAAAAGAGATAGTTTGAAGTCTGGAAGTATATTTGATCCAAAAACAGTAGTTCAAGCTTTGAATCATGTTTCGGTGTAGGTTCTCTACTCTTTTGGTATACGACTTTGTATAGGTAGCCGAGCGTTGTCCTTATTTGTAACAGTAGCTTAGTACATTACTTAGTGTCATTTGTGTATTTTCGTACTCCTTGACTTCTGTTATTACTTGTTGTTTTTGTTTCGGTTTTCTGATTGCATTACCTAGTGTTAGTTTTGTGTTTTCGTTTCAGTTTTCTGATTGGTTTGCTTGTTGTTGCCCTTACTTTTTTATCTTTACTAAGCCGACGGTTCACCGGAAATAACTTCTTTGCCTTCTTAAAGGTAGAGGTAAGATCTGCGACTCTGCGTACAGACTACCTCCCCAGACCTCTCTCGTGAGATTACACTAGATTTTTTGTTGTTGTTGGCTTTGTATACGGGTATTTCCCCATCATGAATAAAATTATTATTTTATCCACACACACAAAAAAAAAAAAAAGTGGTTGAAGCTTTGGTCCCTATGCAGTTGTAATCAAGCATGGATATCAGTGCATGGTCAGATTGAGTAGAAAGACAGCTCAGGTCAGTAAGATTTTCCACATGAAAAAAGACTTAGGACAAGTAAACTCAGGTGTGTGGCCTGAACTAAGATGAGCAGACACAACAACAACAACAACGTAATCCCACAAGGTCATGCGTAGTTTATACGCAAACCTTACCTCTATCTTGTGAAGGTAGAGAGGTTGTTTTCAATACACAAGATGAGCAGACAATGACACAGAAAGACGCAAACAATAGAAAAGCCGAGATCATATTGGATCATATTGCAAGATGAGGCAAGCCAGCTAAACGGTTGTCTATTTTCTCCAGCTTATCCATCTCTTATACGATCCAATTACTTAGTTCCGCTGTTATTACTTTCAACTATCTAATACAGGGATAGACATATTATAGATTTGTTTATATGGAATAAGAAAGGGCCTTAAGAAATGTTAACTTGACCTTGAAAATGGAGATGTCTAACCTGTGTGACAAAGAAATTTGTTGGTAATATCAGTCTGGCATTGACCTCCACTATAGTGACATTGATAACAGTCATCGGACAGCTTCCATTCTACTTGAAATTCAGGACCTAACATGTTGAACAAATCACCATCATTTGATACCTTATCAAATGGCAATTTGATAAGTGAACAGTTAGCAGGAAATCTTCCTGCTAAAAGGTCTTCATCATCAACTCCATCAAGCTTGTAGTATATGGTGAAGCCATCACAACCATCATATATTTCATAATGATCTTTCATCTTCTGCGTAATGTTAGCGATATTATGACTGGTACTGTTACATTTGAAGATATTTCGAAGTGAAAGAGTAGTGAAAGAAATAGAAGGAGTGTTTGGAAGGGAGAAACTTTTGTTAAAAGCCTGGCAATCGCGTCGCCTCAACGTCATTTGAAGCTTTGGATCGCCAAGCCAAACTGATGAATTATGCTTCTGTAAAGCATAGTACCAATCTCCTCCAGGAAGCAGTTGAATTCTTGGAAATGGTTTAGCATCACAACCAGACATGGACATTAGTCCACAGTCTGGTTGTGTGGAAAGAGTGAAAGGAAAGCTCAGGTCAGTAAGATTCCCACATGAAAATGACTTTGGACAAGTTGAATCACTTCTGCCCTTTGTCTGAACAAAGTAACAGATCAGAATAAAGCATACAAAAGAAGTGAAAGTCATATTAAATCCTCCCACTGGCCACTGATCAAACAAACAAATTCCCATCTCAAGACAAGATATGAACTTAGTTGTTCACTGCTTTTAATTGTTAGTGGAGTTGGAAAATTTGTGATAAAAACGTATAGTAAGTGCTGTGAGGTGAATTTTCAAAGCAACTTCTTGTTAATGGAAAGACTTAAAAGTCTTGCATCAATAATTAGACTTCATTGTCAAGTCTTGTGAAGAGAATGATTTGATTGATGTTCCTTTTATTTAATATGAGATAAATTAAATTGCAACTTATATAGCTAATCAGACTCAATAAATAAAGTAACAAGCTAATTGGGATGAAGGAGGGTCTTGATTCTTGGAACTTCAATTGGATACAGTACAAAACAGAGAATGTCACCTACATGTTAATGCCCAAGATTCAGAGTCCATGACATTGGAAAAGTCTCCCCCACACACTCAGGACTTGATGCGTGAGTAACGGTGGTCATTGACAAACGCAACGATAGGCATCAATGACTCTGGCTCTGGTACTATGTGAAGATTACGCCATGTATGGGGGCTAACGCCTGCCCAGTGCCGGAAAGTTAAGGAAGTTGGAGACCTGATGATAGGGGAGCCGTTATACGACTATTCTTTCACGACTTGGGGTGTTAATTTACCTACTAAATATTATTTAATTTCAAATTCTTAATTTAATTATAATTATTACAAGATATCTTTATTTATATAATAACACAATAACTAATACTCCCTCCGGTCCATAATAAGTGAATTTTTGGCCCTTTTTTTTTGTGATCGTAAATAAGCGATTTTTTTAGATTTCAAGTATGAATTAACTATTTTTTCCTACATTGCCCTTGGATTAAATAATGTTGGAGTATGTGTTAGAAGTATTTATGTGAATAGATAGTAAAAGTTAATATGATCAATTTCATTGCTAATTAATGTTAGACGGTGCATTCTAAATATATGTAAAAACAAACAAAAAATAACTTATTTTGGACCGGAAGGAGTACAAATAGTAAATCGAGTTACCCCTTCTATGACAAAAGTTGAACACCACAACCCATTTCCTCAACCAACCAATGCAAGACTTAACAAATTCCAATTATTTTCTGCATTTACCCGTCTTTCTTAGGCGGTGGGCATTGGGCAGTGTCTGAAGGACTTCATTGTTCAGGGAATACTTTTTCCATATATTTGACCTATAATGTTGTTAGTGGATTTTGGAAATTTCTCAGAAGGTAAGACTAAGAGAAAAAAAAGCATTCAAAACACTTTGAGGAAATTTTTCACTTCTATGTATGTTGGAAGTAGAATTCATTATAGCAATAGCTGAAATCCAACCTTCAAAGACATATTTTCTTTGATCCAAAATGATGGTTATATTTCCCTTTCTGGTAGTCTTTTTCTCTTTTGATATGACACTTACAACTTGTGACACATTGACTAACTTGTAATATATTTATTATATTTTAATATTTTAATTTAAATTCAATATTATCTCTGAAATGCAAAGAATCAAACAAATGGGACGACTGGAGTACAAAATCGAGAAGCACAAGCATAGCTTAGTGGTTAAAGGAGGTCAAAAATTGTATAAGTTCGTGGGATTGATAAACCGACTTTTGATAGAGTAATTCTCTGTCCTTAAAGAATTTAAGCCCCCACTACTTGCTGTATGGGTTTGCGGCAGAATTCCTCCAAAATATTACAAAAGCCAAATGAAATCCAAGTTCCAGCAATAACCTGAAATTTCCTTAAGAACATAGTTGTGTGTTTTTTAGGAGAAAGGAGAAGAGAATCTGAGTATTTTATTGTTTGTTCTGAAATTGTGTCCCTTTTTGGTTGCAAAGACAGTATTTATAATACCTTAGGTGTCTTTTAGAATATGTCTATCCTCTTCAAAAATACACTTCCAATAGTCACTTTAATTAAATTAACACTTCCTTCTCTCCTATATAAATCATTAACTATTCCAACAGATCAAATATGAGCATTCCTTTCTGTTTGAGCTTTGTTATGCTGTAACATACGATAAATGCAGTTTGATCCTAATATGTGAGGTCTGGGGAGGGTGATCTGTACATAGACCTTTCTCTTACTTAATGCAGGTAGAGAAACTGTTTCCAATAGACCCTCGACTCAGGAATGGCAAAATAATAAATAAAAAAAATCAACAGAAAATAAAATATCGTAATAAACCATATACCGTAATAAAATATCAACAGGGAATACAATACCTTAGGCGAACAAAACCACCTACCGTAATAAAAATCTAAGAATATGAAGGGAAATGCATGCTACTAAGCCTATCAGTGACCACTATAAACTACCTAGTAACCTTCTACCTTAATCCCCGACTTCCACACCCTCCTATCAAGTTTCATGTCCTCAGTGACCTGAAGCAGTGCCAAGTCCTGCCTAATCACTTCTCCCCAGTACTTCTTACGCCTACCTCGACCCCTTCTCAAACTTGATCACATATAGATGGAAGATGATAGTTTCTTGACACAAGTTTAATGGACACTCTTGGTGTAGATGGTAGATTTAGCTAAGGTTGACCTAGTTATGGTGAACTTAAAGAGTATTACTCATCCAACATAGACCAGAGTCAGTTAGGAAATACCTCAAAGCTATGTCTGGAATTCACTCCTTTTGATTGTTTGAAGGTGAGCTTGGCGTAACTGGTAAAGTTGCTGTCATGTGAATGTTTAGCTTAAAGTATATATATTTCTATGTATATCGCCTCATATTTTACTTTTTTCCCGTGAATTTGGGATGTTAAATATGATTAGTTATATTAATTTAAAGTGTTTTAATGTGTAGGAATGATCCGGGAGCAATTGGGGGGCGAAACGCGCGAAATTAGAGCCAAAACAGACAAAACAAGCAAAAGTGCGATTTTGGGCGCCACTGGCAGCGCCTGGCGCCACTGGCAGCGCCTGGCGCCACCTGTGGCGCTGAAGGTAGTAAGGTTTAAAGGAGCAGTGCCCTAGTGGGCGCCCAGCGGTGTCCAGGGCACCGGTTGCGGGAAATTGGCCTATTTTACCTGGGACACGGTTTATTCGGCTCTATACCTACCCAACACGTATAAAAGCAAGACTAAACCTATTTTTGAAGGAGGTGGACGCAACTTTGGAGGAAAAACACACACGGGATCGTTAGAAAGCGGAGAATTCTCAGTTTTCTTCATCTTTCTTTAGTATTTTCAATTGATTCGACACTTATGCAATTGTTTGATTACATCATGAGTGGCTAAACACCCATTGTTCTGGGGTTGTGATTTAGCCATGAATATTGTTGTTTGACATTAGCTTGACCTTGATTATAATTCACCAATATATGATTGTTTCTTCATTTCTGTGTTTAATTGCTTAATTGTCTGGCCAACAGTTGAGTTCTATATACTATCTATGCTATGCTTGGGAATGCCGTGTATAGATTAGAGAAGAATTGAAGAGAGCGCGATCTTAACCCTTCAGGGGAGCGGATTTGTGGTTAGGATAGAAATATACCTAGTCACCGTACTTAATTAAATATCGTAATCTTAATGCGTTCTAATAGATTAATTTCATAGGAATATAGGCGTTAATCTATTGAGAATATGCGAGTAGTACTTCGGGAGAACCCTATGAGAACAATTATCGATTAATTAGCAACCATGAGTAAATTATATGAAAGGGAGAGTCAATTAGAACACAATACGAATGGTGAATCGATCACAACCCTGGAATATTTGTCTCTATCTAATACACAACAATCAACGCGTTACTTGATAGAATCGTAGTATAATATAATCACATTATTGGACGTTGATTTTAGTTGGATTGAATAACAATTTTAGTGATTTAGTAAGTAGTTTATACAAGTCTCTGTGGGTTCGACACTCAACTTATCATTATATTACTTGTACGACTACGTATACTTGCGTGTGTGTTCGGTAGCAACAAATTATTGGACCGACCTCCCCCGGACCTCCCTGCATAGCGGGAGCTTAGTGCACTGGGCTGCTCTTTTACTCATTTTGATTGTTTTGGGCCATCATCATATCACCCGGAGAGAGGCAAAAACATGACTTTGCCTAAAGAATGCATTGACGTACAAATGGCAGATGTATTGAGCCTTTCAACGAGGTAGCGCTCTCTTAAAGTAGAATCTAACTTTCCACAGAATCATGCATAGCATGAGCTTAGTGCAACGGGCTGCTCTATAGGTCTTGATCTCTCTCACGCTTTCTCATTCTTGACATACAATGCAATAACATGCAGCAGCAAGAACTGAAGTCTGAGACTATATTAACTGCAGTTAGGGATGGCAATCGGACGGAGCGGAGCGGGTTTAGGCCTATGCGGGGCGAGGCGGGTTCAAGCTTATGCGAAGCGTGGCGGGGCGGGTTGAAATGGAAAATTTTCATTTCTAGCGGTTGCGGGTGGAAAACTATTTCTCCTGGTACACGCTAAAAGTTGCATAATCTATTCTTTCTATTTACAATTAACTTTTATAAGGGCCTGCTATCTAATTGCTAAAATCAAAGGAAAACATGTTACGAGCCTACAATGATGGAAAATAACAAGTTTGCTGTAATATATTTGAATAATTTGATTCGACTGACTGCAAATAGATGAAACAGAGTAATTTCTGATTGTTATTCCATGAAGATTATAGTATTATTTCTGAATTTTCAAACCAAATTCTTTATTATTATTTATTTAAGCAACTATAAAAATGTCCAATGTGAATCCAAAAGTAGACATCGCGGAAGTTAAAAGATACTCCTTCCATTTCACTTTACATGGATGATGGTCAAATTACCTAGTTTTCAGTATGAACTCTAATACAAAATCTTTAAAAAAATTAAAAATAAAATTTACATATATTAAAAAAAATACGAGTACAACAAGTTAAAATAGTAAACAATTTAAAATATTTGATAAGTATTTGAAAACTTTGTAGTAAAAAGAATTCCTTTACTCTCCAAATATAACTAGATCACGTAACATAGAAGAAAAATAGTAGTTTCTAAGGTATATCCACTACAACATTCAGTTGAATTTTTAATGTTTGATTGAGTATAAAAGTAATTAAAACATATGTATGGTACATTTAAATAGAGCATTATATTATATATTGACTGGAAAAAAATATATGGCATAATAGTTTGAATATTTTTATAGGAGAATGATTTCCAGTAATTATTAACAAATTCTTTGTTGTTATACACACGTTGTTTAGAAGGAAACAAAGCAAAAAAACAAAAGCAAAGAAGAAATGCAGAAAAAAAAAGAAGGGAAAAGGGTTAAAATTATCCCTCTACTATTGTTTGTTGGTTATTTGTATCAGCGGCGGAGTCAGGATTTCAAACTTATGTGTTCGGAATTCTAATTATTTTTAGTTACTGGGTTCTAAATCAATAATTTATACATATTCAATGAATTTTTAAAGACAAATACAGAGTTCGAACCAAAGCTACTGGGTTCGGCCGAACCCGCCGACTACATTCTAGCTCCGCCTCTGACTTGTGCCACCCGTTACACTTTATGTCCATTATTGTCTCTATCGTTAACGAAGTTTTAAAAATTACCCTTCACCCTAATATTTTGACACTGTAACAGCTGACCCCTCAATTTTTTCCACTCATTAATTAACCCCCAAGTTAAAACCCGACTGACATCATTGCCGTCTCTCCAACCACCGTTACAACCAAACAATCCCAAATCGGATTCAAGTAACTTCATATTCCCAGAAACAACAACAATTATTGTTCTCATTCTTTTTTTCACAAGGACTTTTCCAGATTTCGAAGAACTTGAAGAGTTCTTCTTCTCTTTTCACTATTTAGAAATAGACTTTTCAAATTTTCTTCTCTTAAATCTTGATGAAATAAGTGTTAAAACTCCGAATCTAACACAAATATATGATTTTTAGAAGATTTAAACAATAAATCACTGAACATCTATTAATAATTCAGATCTGTGAACATGAAAACCCTTCGATTTTATTTCAAAATTAATCCAAACCAAGAAGGCAGCAAATCCGATTTGGCACATACTGACATAAGCTAGGTAATTGATGCAGTTCACTTTCAGTATTGTTTTGGCACGTTTGTTTACTAAGGACTGTTTTGACCAAAGTTCAAAACTAAACGGGATTAATTTTAGTGTCGACGAGTAAATCCCATACTTGATTCTTGAACTGAATCCTCTACAACAGCTACAGAGAGGGCCACAATTACCATGAACAAAAGGAAATTTCCGGCCACTTCATTTAGTTCATACTAGCTATTCCACCGTGCCAATCGTCGTCCCCAAACCTCCGCAACTCTCCGATGAGTACCAGGTGGCCGGAAATGGAGTTCCGGCCGTCCAAATCGACCAAACCCAATGCGGAATGATTTCTGCTGATGAGGATATTGCTCCCAACACCTCAAACAACAACAACAACGGGCCAATCTTCTCGAATATGAAGAAAACAAATTCTGCAGAGTCGACCATGCCAGGTGCTTGACAAAATGCCAAAGCCAGGGGGAAAACAGCACACATACATAGATTTGTACAAAAATAAGAAATAAAAGGGTATTAGAAGATATCCTTTTAAGCCATCCATTTGCACAGTGAGCAAAATTCGCGAATTAAACATACGCCAAGTGAGTAACTTGTTTGATTTTAATTACATGCCCATAAAGAAAAAATCTGGTGAAATTTAATTATATACAATTGATTAAACCAAATTATATATCTAAATAATTAGTAAAAAAAATAATGATTCGAAATTTGTCCGAAATGAAAGAAAAAAGAAACGCAAGAAACCAATTACTGAAGAAAATCAAAATGATTAAAGTAGGATTAAGCCATGCTCTATCTTAATTTAAGCTTCTGGTCCCTTGCTTTTAACCTCTCCTCCTTTGGCGTCCCTTCTAAATTCTGATTTCTTAGTTGAAAAACAGAGCTTGTAGGAAGGATCTTTGTAGGGGTTAATTAATGACTTGGCAGCTGACATGAATAAAATTGATGTGTCAGCTGTCACAGTGTCAAAATATTAGGGTTAGAGGGGTATTTTTACAAACTTCATTAACGATAGGAAAGAGAATGGCCGAAAAGTGTAACAAGTGACACAAGTAACCAATAAACAATAGTAGAGGGATAATTTTGACCCTTTACCCAAAAAAACATAACAAAATGAAAAAGAAAAAAAATAATAAAGAAGACTTGATGCCCAAACCCAACCCGCCCCGCACACGCCCCATTGCCATTCCTAGCTGCAGTACCAACTGAGATCCCAAGCACATTTTCCTTCGCTATCTGTAAGTACAGAATGAATCCTCTTTGTGTGCATTTCATGTCTCTTATCACAGTTCTTCATTTGATGGAACCTACTCAAATTATTGGCTGACATATAGTATACTCTGATGCCAAAAAAAGGGCAGCCCGATGCACTAAGCTATTGCTATGTGCGGGTACTGGGAAGGGCCGGACCACCATCGTATGTAGCCTTACCCTGTAATTTTTGCAAGAGGCCGTTTCCACGGATCAAACCATGGTCACATGGCCGCAACTTTACAAGTTACGCCGAAGCTCCCCCTCCGACTCCTATGCCAATGTTAGTAAATCACGTTAACTACGATATGAGAAAGAACTATGAAACACTGTTGACATACTTGGTAATGATGCATGAGTTAGCTAAGTGAAAGGTTCTTTTATCTTTATTTCCTTCCCACACAAATTTTCTTCTAATTCTGTCTAAGGTCTTAGTCACCTCAGCTGGAATAGGAAATGCAGACATCACATAAGTTGGCATTAAGCAAAGAATCAAACACAGTTTATTAATACTACTCTGCCACCCAAAGATAAATATCTAATATTCTCCACTTTCTCTGTTTTTCTTGCAGATATAAGTACTCCATGCATCCCAATTTCCTTCTTAAACCCAATGACAAGTCAAACAACATCACATAAAATGAAATGCAGAGAGTACTAAATAAGTAGTTGTTAAAAGGTGTCATTCTTATTGGGACTGACCAAAAAACTAAAGTGTCTCATACAAAGAGAGTAATAAATTGAAAATATAGGGGCAATAGTACCGGCCTTTGCTAAAAGTTCACAACAATATAAGACTAAACAAATAACAACTGACAGATCAACAAACAAAATATCCATTCGGGATGCCCAGTTGGTTTGGAGGGTGGTCAACCAGGGATCGATCCCTCCTCAATGCTTTCTGGGTTGAGCCTATCGCACAGGGCTTGCCTAGTGCAGTTTACATCCCCTGTATAGGTTGCAGCCTATTGCACAGGGAAGGGGGGGGGTGGGGTTACACAAAGTACTCACTAGAAGGTAGAAGTTGTGGCAGAGACCGCAGCGGCTACGAGCGCCTCCTTACAGAAAAAAAAAAAAAGATCAACAAACAATGACTAGGTCAATTCTACTATTGATGAATCTACCTCTGATCTTGAGGGAGAATATGAGTAAGGCTTGGGAGGAATCTGCAAAAGCTCTAGGTTCCCTTCTAACATTTCTACAACCTTAGTCATAGATGGTCGATTTGAGGGATCAGTCTGTATGCACCATAAACTCACTATTACCATCTTTCTTGCACATTCTTTCTCCTCTTCATTCATTATCCCAATTAACTGAAGCTCTTCCTCTAGTTCAATTCGTTGATAGAGCCAGTGTGGAAAGTAGATTTCACTTGTACGGTCAACTTCAACATCAATATTTTTTCTTCCTCCAACCATCTCTAGGACCATCATTCCGTAGCTATTGTTACGCGGCGCCTTCCTGAGATGCTTTGGAAGGGCAACGTAAGGCTAAGCAACCGATGTCAGGGTGGTTGCTGTCCGCCAAATGAGGTCCCCGCCACACGCTAGACTAGATTGTCAGTGCCGTGTGGGAAAACCAATGCCACCAATTGAGAGAATAGTAATGATGTTTGAAATGATGAAAGCTGGATTGCAATAATGAAAGCTATTGCAAAATGAATGGAAATGCGGTGTCGAGGGGTAGAGACACCAGTACAGGGATTTGCTTGCTTGAAAGTTTTGAATGCTATATACCCCCTAATAATGCTTTAAAAAAATAAACCCTAGTTACATGAGTAGACTAAACTAGGCTAGAGAAACATAATGGAAGTACATGGAATAAAGCTAGTCTATGATTACAAAGAAAAGGACTTAGTTTTCTACAAAGGTAGAAACAGGTCCGTTGGCAGCAACTTTGTCTTCGACATCATGATCTGCAAGCGCGGCATTGTCTGTGCGCGCGGCGCTGTTGGCAGCTGCTTGCGGCTGGGCGCTAGCGAGG
>ML266555.1:7996-36099 GCA_005239495.1 Nicotiana undulata
CTCTCTGTCTCCTTTTTTTTTTTATTCTTTTATTTGCTTTCTTTTCCTTCCGCATTTTATTCAATTTAGCTCCAAATCTCTTCATCTTCACAACGCTTTATTCCTACATAGTTAAAATATAATATTAAGCATAAAGTAATATAATTAATACACAAAAGTCGATTAAAAGTACTAGAACGCGAGGCAGCAATAGGTAAATATATGCATTTTTGGTCGAATATCAGGTGCCAAGGGCCTGATTTTGCTGGATAAATGGCAACTTCCTTCGATTAGATCCAACTACGACTATGATGAACCAAAGGGTCATCATATGATTTGAGACACCATTCCGCTCTCATTAGCCTTAAAATATTAATTTCATTCACCTTGATTTGTGTGCGCAGTCCGAGCGTGAATCTCGAAACCTTTTATGTGAAAATATATGAAATAATAATTTTTGAGAATTAAAATTTATTTTTAGTTGAATTTGGTCAACGTTTTGAGTAAACGGACCCCGACCCGTATTCCGATGGTCCCAGGAGGTCCGTAGTAAAATATGAGACTTGGACGTATGCCCGGAATAGAATTCCAAGGTCCCTAGCTCGAGAAATGAATTTTTGATGAAAATTGTTAAACTAAAATTTAAAGGAACTAAAGAAATGAATTAATGTTTGAACTCGTTGGTATCGGGACCGTATTTTGGTTCCGCAGCCCGGTAAAGGTTGGTTATAATATTTAAGTCCTATCTGTGAAATTTGGTGGAAATCGAAGTTTATTTGATGTGATTCAGACATCCGGTTAGCAAGTCCGTAGGAAGTTTTTAGGCTTGTGTGCATGTTCGGTTTTGAGCCCCGAGGGATCGTATGAGTTTCAGGTAGGAAAAATATGGTGTTATACTTGTTTCTGGTGCACTGGTGTGTTGTTCTTTGCGACGAAGACTAAACGGGCCGGGGGTCGTTTTTTACTACACGAATGCATAACACTGGTCGCGGACGCCGAAGCACTAGGCTGGATTACCCTTCGCGAACGCGACCAGGCTACCGCAAAATCGATGAGTTATGGGCCTGGAGGGGGGGAGTCTCGAATTCTTCTTCGCGAACGTGACCACTGGGTTGTGAACGCGATGGTCAACAGGAGAAAAGCTTAGCGAACGCGTAGAGTAAATCGTGAACGCGTAGGCCTTTGTGCCGCAATTCTTCGCGTTCGCGTCAGGCCTCTCGCGAAGTGTTGGTAAACAATTCTAAGCTATTTTCTCTCGATTACCCATTGTTTTTCATCACTTTTCAATCAAAAATCAAGGGTTTTCATGATAGAAATATGGAGTTTGGGTAGAATTAGGGAATTTTTCATAGTTGGAATTTAGACATCGAATTGAGGTCGGATTTCGAAACTAACAACAAATTCGGGCTCGGGGGTGAACGAGTAAATGGATTTTGGTCTGAACCTCAAGTTTGGATCAAGCGGGCCTTGGGACGATTTTTAACTTTTTTTGGGAAAACTTAGGAAAACTATGATTTTGCATTAAAGTTAATTCATTTAGCAGTAATTAATGATTATGAACTAATTATGATTAGATACGAGTGGGTTGGAGGTGAATTCTTAAGGAAAAGGGTTACTTGAGCAGTGAGTGGCCTGCGAAATCGAGGTAAGTGTTGTGTCTAACCTTAGCTTGAGGGAATAGGTATTGTGTGACTTCTTGCTACTTGTTTTGTTGCTAAATACTATGTATAGGTGAGGTGACAAGTACATATACGTTGTGGTCGAGTCATAACATGCGAGTGAAAGTTAATTCTTGTTATTCTTGATGTCTTGAAGCCTATTATCTATGATTATTGTTGTTAGTGAAATGTTGGAAGATATGTACCCAGTTCCACCAAGATGGATAATATTGTGAATATTAAGTTGAGATTGAATTGTTAAATGGTGGTTGAAACTATGATGAAATACTAATTTTTGTGAAATTCCTCTTTATATGTTGTTAATGATTCTGTGACCGGTGAGGAAGAGTGTAAAGCACGAAGAGTGATGTCGTGCATAATTTATTTATGGTGAGGAAGAGTGTAAAGCACGAAGGGTGATGTCGTGTGTCGCGTCCCCCTTTTTCTATCGCACGGGCTAGGTACAGAGAGATTGGGTTAAGACATTATGGACAACTCCTTTAAAAGAAAAGGAAGAGTCGCCACCTAACGATTTAACGGTGCGTTAGGGCACCTAGAGTTGATAACTCATAGACTAGTTTGCATTACCAGAGAACGGGTAAGGGCCTGATATTATCCCAAGGGGAAGTTGTTAGGAACCCCTCAGGATCTACAACTGTGGGTCCCAGCCAATAAGTTCTGTGAATTTGGACGGCGAGCAAGTAACAAATAAGGTTCACATATGAGGGGATTTAAAACAAGTATGAAAATCTTTAAAGGCTTTGAATAACATAAAACATTTGAAAAGAAGTGTCCTAGGATTAAAGTAATATGGATCACTTCAATGCAATACCCGGTATGTCACACCTCGGGGAGGCGGCTACACGTGGTATTAGCGCACCGGTCATCATATCCGTATTCTACNCGGAGGGTGATTAGGACCACTAATCCTACCAAGGCGGGTACTAGGCTGACTCAGGTGTAAAGGATAAAATACTAGGCGGCAGTGCAAAACAAGTAGAACACATGTAGTGGGATCACATAGGGCAAGTAATAGGCTCATAGGTCCCTCCGCAATTAAGCACGTAAGTGGCACGTCTCAAACACAATTAAAGTCTCAAAGGAAGGTTCGAAAATAGAGTCATTGAGTTGAAAATCAGTAGGTTTAAATAGTTTAGTAAAAGAATATGTTTTGAAAACTTAGTAGTGAAGCAGGGATTCAATTGAGACTGAGCAATTCAAAAAGGGTAATTAATTTTCAGAAATGCAATTAGAAGTACATAACGATTTAAAGTCTCCAGTAAAACATGGATGAAAAATCATTGAAGCATGGTTTTTGAAATAATCAAGTGATTCCAAAGAAGAGTGATTAAAAATACAACATCTTAACGTAGATTAGGAGTCCACAGTTTAGAGATATTTGCAATAAAAGTAGTAGGTATATTGTTCTAAAAAATATAATAGCTTTTAAAGAAATACAGAGCAAAGATTCAAAGTAACACAATTTTGAGCAGAGTGAGGTAACTTTGAAACCCAGTAATTTAAATATAATGGAACAGGAACCAGATAAAGTTTCAGTAAAGAGGGAACAAATGCATGATTCCCAGAATCGGTATTTTGAAAACAGTAGAGTTTTTAGAGTATAATGAACTGTAAAGAGGTGAAGAACAGGAGTAAAAAGCAGTAAGGTCTGAGATTTTCAAAAGGAACTGATTGGTTCTAATACCAGCAAGCAAACATGATTGGTTTGATTTTAATACATTGTAGGCCTAAAGTTTGCCTAGGCGTCGTATACATGGCCTAGTTATTTTAAAGGGCGAACATGCATGTTTTGATTCTAATTTTAAGAGGGATACATTTGCAGAAACGTTTCAAACAGNGGGATTAAATTAACATGTTGAATAGGTGTTTCAACAACTTCAACTTGAACAAATATGAAGCCCTAATTAACAGGATATCTGATGCACATAGGAATACCCAAACATGGTTTCTAAATGCTAATGATTATGAGAATGCAGTAATATCCTTTTAACAGTCTTATTACTTATTGTAGGTGTGAATTATGATCATGGTTTGCAAGATGAATATAATAGAAATGCTGAAAGTAAGAACCTAAAACAGGATTTCTAATACATGAGGTGCATGTCCTAAACATGTTATCTATTGCACATGTAAGTAAATATAATCCTATACGCATGCATAGTCCCCTCCCATATTCACTATCCAGCCCCAATTATTTGTTTACAAATTATTACAAACCAAGGATAAATGAATTACAATAATTGCAAAAAGAAAACTAAGAAGCTATCCTATAGGGAGCCTTCAAACAGGCCTAACCTTCCAGCCTTACCCCTGTTGAGCCTCATAGCCTTACACGGCCTAGGTGCGGCAAAGCTCCCAAGGGTCCTTATAAGGGCCATGGCCAATACCAGCACCCAGCAGTTTATCAAAGTTGAGATTGGTGCAGTGTAGAGTTACCAACCTCAATGTATCAAAGTTCAGAGGGAACTCAAGATCCCCTAAGCAGTGCTTACATTGAGGAGGTGGAACCTAAGTTTCTAGGAGTTGTGAAAGTGCTTTGTAGTTTAAAAGAGTTGAATTTGAAAGCAGTTTGAAATAACGGTTTTGAAATATAACTTTAGAGGACAATGGATGAGTTGTATGAAAAACAGTCTGCAAAAGTGAAGAAGCAGACTGACCATAACTCAACAGATATGCAGAGTTCAAGCAAACAAACAAAAACAAGGGTAGGGAGTTGGGGACGAGTGATCTCACAAGGTAGCAGAAGAATAGAGTTACAGGTCACAAAGCATCACATATCACACAGAGACACATATCAAGTATAGAGTCAGAGTTATACAGAATTTAGACATCATGTGGAGGGGGCAGGTTTATAACATAGGAAGCTAAGCATGTAACAGTAGTCATATTGAGAAGAGAAACATCAAACTACAAACAAGTGAGCATACTAGTTGCATAAGTCTCACATAGAGTCACAAACAAGAGACATATTAGACTAAGAGGAAGAGCAGGGATATGCTAATTACACAAGACTCAAATAGTTATAGAGAATCACATGGGAAAAGCAGGATAGCAAAAGGGAAAGGACATTACAGAGTCTTGTTAGTTACATGGTAGGCAGTAGAACCATAAGATAAAACACATAAGGAACAATAGGTAAATAAACAAGAACTGGAGCATATTGTGTGTAATACAATAATACTAAAGTAGAAACATACCAGTTGAGTAGTAAAGAATAGCAAAGTGCAAGAGGTGGTGTAGAAAACAACAGTATGCAGGACAAGAGAGCAGCAGAGGACAATAGCAGCATAATGAGAGAGCAACAGCAGGCAATGTGCCGAATGAGAGAGAGAGAAACAGCAGGGCACAAGAACAATAGGGGGCTACTTATCCTTAGCTTTAAGCTGACTGAGTAGTCAATAATAGATGCAAATAACAAGTAGAGATGAAAGCACAGAAGAGTTTAGAGCAATATTGCTCAGTACTTAGTGTGAGAACTCAGTGTGAAGTGACTGAGTTAGTGTCTGTATTTCAGTGTGAATCTGAATTTCAGTGTTTGCAAAGAGAGAGAACAACTCTTTATATAGTTTTGAAAAACGAGTAGCACATAGCAAATTATGGTAGTAGCAATAAATAAATATCAATTAAAGATAACAGGGCCCCTTTAATCAAGGGATTCTAATTCAAACGATACTATCAAGATGAAATAAGGCAAGGAATCAGTCCAATAGGACTGATACTCCCAAAAATTGAACAAGAAAGTCATATAGTGCACAAATAGAGCTAGATACATAGTGAGTTAATTAAGGCATGCTGTAGTAATATCACATTAAGGAATAAAAATAGGGTAATCATCTTAGATATCAACTAAAAAGACTGGAAATCATAGGGAATCCGGAGAAAATAAAAGAAAGCATCACATAAACATGGAAGGATTTCAAAAATTGGTACAGCATTATAAAAGGAAAATACACAATTGTGTATTTAAGGAAAATATCACATATATATAACATGAATTCGAAATTGGTACAACATTATAAAAGGAAAATGCACAATTGTGTTATTTAAGGAAAATATCACGAAAAATCAGTATAAAATCAGCAAGTAAAATAATCAGTGAGGTAAATGGTTGAACTCAATAAGTATTTAAACAACAGTACTGATCAATAAAAAAGATGCTCATAGAACAGCAGGAGAATTATAAATTATAGCACTGAATAGAACAAGAACAAACGAGTACACATAACAAAGATCGACCTAGAGTATTAGGGTTTCATCAATAGCAGTTCGAATAACAATAAATCACGAAATAATTACTTAAACATGATACAGATAACTAAAACCAAGAAGAAATCATTTTGAAGACAGGGTTAAGAACCCTAGTGTTGAAATCATTAAAAGAAAAAATGTTTTTCCGGAGAAAACCATCGGAAAATATCATAATAATGTAAGAACGTAAGCAGACATTAAGAAAAAATCAAAAATGCAGATGGTTAGGGTTTCGTGAAACCCGTAAAAGAGGGCAAATCCTCAGAGAGATGGCATAGATTAAGCCGGAAAACATGTAAACTTACTCAAATAGCCGGGGATTGGCCGGAAAGTGGCAAGAGGCTCAACGGAGGCAAGTGGACTGCTCCAGGCCCGTTTTGAAGAACTTAGGGCGTCATTGAGCGAGTGAGAGGTGAATAGATGACCACGAGGTAGTGAGGAGCCATGGGTTCCGGTGAGAGAACCGGCCAGAGAGAGGAACAGACCCATCGGTGGGGAGACTTCTGGAGAGTAACTGAGAGAGATAGAGAGATGAGAGATGAAAGGTCTCGAAGGAAAATGAACGGGTGGGGGAGGGGTTAGGTTAAATGATATTTTTGGTATGGGTTGATCTGGGCCGTTGATCAAATATGATCAACGGCTCAGATTAAGCCAGGGATTGGGCCGGGTATTTTAATTTGGGCTGGGTAGTTTTAATTAAATCTGGATTGGGGTTCAATTATGGCCAGATTTTAAATAAAAATAGGCTAGTTGTTAAATACCCAATAAAAAATAGGAAATTAATTAATAAAAATACTTAATCAATTAAAAAGATGAAATTGAGTTAAAAATAAGTAAAATTATAGTAATTAAACAATATAAAAAATGTAAGAAGCATGAATTGCGAATTTTAAAAGTATATAATGACTAATTAAGCCATAATTGCAAAAATGATTGATATTGAAATTATCTAGTACTCAATTGGCCAATTTACGAAATAATTGAAATTTGATAAGTAAAAAGTTATTATAAATGACATATTAAATTAAAAAATATTTTGAGATTATTTAAAGCGTAATTTATGAATTATAAAAATATGAAAACAGTAAATAAATAGGGAATACTTCAAATAAAAATGTAAAAATTAGGAAAAATATTCATTATTACAAATAATAATTTTTGAAAACTTATATGCAAGTTTAAAATAATTTTGAGGAAAAATTGGGTATCAACATCGTGCATAAATTATTATTATTGAGAGGAAGAGTGTAAAGCACGAAGGGTGATGTCGTGTATAATTTACTTCTATGGTGAGGTTGAGAGTAAAAGCACGAAGGATGATGTCATGCATTCTTATTTATAATCTGGTGAGGACGATATTAAAAGCACGAAGGGTGATGTTGTGCATTCTTATTCATTATATGGTGAGGCTGGGAGTAAAAGCACGAAGGATAATGCCGTGCAAATTTCCTTACTATTTTAATTGCTTGATTTTGTTTGGTTTTCATTGTTTATTTCTGTCTTTTCGTTACCACACTCCTTATGTTGAAATTCCCATGTGCATGTCCCCTTCCCATTACTTGTTATTTTTAAATTCTTTATTTGATGTTATTTCTACTAGCATGATTATATATGTCCAGGGTTTTTTTATGTGGGGTCCTGTCCTAGCCTCATCACTACATTGCCGAGGTTAGGCTCGACACTTACCAGTGCATGGGGTCGGTTGTACTGATACTGCACTCTGCACTTCTAATGCAGATCCAGGTTTAGGTCCAAGTTATGTTCGAGTTGTAGCTGACTATTCGCACAGAGACACGAGGTAGATCTGCCGACGTCCGTAGATTCCTGGAGTCTCTTCTTTATTATTCAGTTATTGTTTTATTTAGTTCAAAACAATTATATATTTTATTTCAGCCAAATACTAGTAGTAATATTTAATATTTCATGAATTGTGACTCCCAACCCCGGGTAGCTAGATATTAACATTAGTTTTGCGGTATCGTTTTATTACTTCATACATTACTTTTGGTATCATTTATTGGATAGTATTTGACTTCGTTTGTGTTTTAATTATTTTAAATATTGAACCCTATAATGTTGGTTTGCCTAGCAAGAATAGCGTTAGGCGCCATCACGGTCCCGACGGTGGGAATTCGGGTCGTGACAAGTTGGTATCAGAGCCCTAGGTTGCTTAGGTCTCACAAATCACGGACAAGCTTAATAGAGTCTGAGGGATCGATACGGAGACGTCTGTCTTATCTCTCATAGGCTATAAATTTAGGAACAAGTTCACTTTATTTTAACTCTGTCGTGCGATTCTTGCTATCCCAATACTGATTAAACCCTTATATTCTTATTGTCTCGCAAATGGCGAGAACACGTACCTCTTCTTCCGCTGACCAGCAACCGGATCCTCTAGCAGCAGCAGCTCCTACAAGGGGCAGAGGCCGAGGCCGTGCCAGAGGCCGAGGCAGGGGCAAGACTCAGCCCAGTGCTCAAGCAGCAGCTCCAGCTGCGGAGCCCCAGATAGAGCTTGATGAGGGGGATGCAGCTTAGACCGTTCTGGCAGGACCAGCTCAGGTCCCAGAGGGGTTTATTGCTACCTTGGTTCTTTAGGATGCCTTGGTCCGATTAGTGGACTTTATGGAGAGTTTATCTCAGACTGGCACATTCCCCGTAGCAGCAGTCGTAACTCAGGCTGGAGGAGGAGTCCACACTCCTGCTACCCACACTCCTAAGCAGATTACTCCTCAGATTCAGACCCCAACATCCAATTCAGTTGGGGTAGTTCAGCCAGTTGCTGCATCACCGCTCGTTTATGGAGCAGTTATGTCCTCCCATGCTTTGTGGAGATTAGATGGGTTTATCAAGCATTTCCCTGTTCATTTCAGTGATGCCACTTCAGAAGACCCCCAGGAATACATTGATAGTTGTCATGAGGTTCTTCGGAACATGGGCATTTTGGAGACCAATAGGGTCGATTTCGCTGCTTTCTAGATGACTGGTTCTGCCAAGAAATGGTGGAGAGATTATCTATTGACTAGACCGACTAGGTCACCTTCTCTTACTTAGGATCAGTTTTCGCACCTCTTCATGGAGAAGTTTCTACCTATTACTACTAGAGAGGAGCGCCGCCGTCAGTTTGAGCGACTCCAGCAGGGCAGCATGACTGTTACACAATATGAGACTCGTTTCGTGGATTTGGCTTGTCATGCTACTCTTTTGGTACCCACATAGAGGGAAAGGGTTAGGAGATTCATTGAGGGTCTTGCTCAGCCTATCAGGTTACAGATGGCTAAGGAGACAAAGAGCGAGATATCTTTCCAAGATGCGGCTAATGTGGCCCGACGAGTTGAGGTAGTTCTGGGATTGGAAGGTCAGGGTTCAGACAAGAGACCTCGTCATTCTGGTGGATTTAGCGGTGCCTCATCTGGAGACGGGTTACTTTAATCAGAGGCCATTCTTCCAGGCCATTCCAATCAGCACTTCAGACATCCCATGGTTGTCACGACCCAAATTCCTAACTCAGGTCGTGATGGCACTTCAGACATCCCACGGTCGGTTGCTTTCTGTTCATATAATCCATACAGCTCTGGTTGCTAGTTGGGCCGGTTCAATGGCTCTGTATGAATTAGCGGTTTTTGATCTTTTTGATCCTGTTCTTGATCCAATGTGGATACAGGGTATGCTCGTTATACCCTTCATGACTCGTTTAGGAATAACCAATTCATGGGGCGGTTGGAGTATCACAGGGGGGACTGTAACGAATCCGGGTATTTGGAGTTACGAAGGTGTGGCTGGAGCACATATTGTGTTTTCTGGCTTATGCTTTTTGGCAGCTATCGCAATATTTTTTGGCTGATAGAGGGATCAAATGGTATATAGTTCATTTGTTGGTAGCTTGGAGGATTAAAAGCATGACTCTTGAATTATCATTCCAAGTTTTCATATCAACAAAGATAATAAAATATTAAACTAAGATAAAAATAAAAAACATGAATAGACAAAAATTAAAAATCTAATCTAGTAGACTAGTTAATTTCAAAGTCCCCAACAATGGCGCCAAAAACATGTTTCTCCCAAACGCACACACAAGTATACGTGATCGTACAAGTAATATATGATTATAAGTCCAGATATCGTACCCATAGGTACTTGTGATTAACTATCAACTAAATTAAATCAAACAATTAATCTATTCAAGCGATTTCTAAAGTATGAATAGTTAACTACAACTAATTTATAGTAGCAAACTAAGAAATTAAAGAAACAAGTTGGCTAAATTAGACACGAATTCAAGAAGAGCCGATATTCTAGAGTTGTGGGTTAGATAATAATCCCGTTGAGTCTTCCACTTAAAATAGTCTAATTAATTTATTTGTTTTGTTGGTTGACAGGGTTAATATTACCCGTAGCCTTCTCTCGGAGTACTACTCGTCTATTCAAGCTAAAATAACGACTATATTCCTATGGAATTAGAATTAACAAGAATTCATTAATAATTTCTATATAGTAACCAAGCAAGGCGATTGGGTATATTCCTATCCTAACCGCAAGTCTTCCCCCCTTAGAGTTAAGATCTTGCTCTACTCAATCTTATATGCAATCTGGAATTCCCTCTACCGAGTTCAATCCTAGATTCGTAGATAGTATTCAATTGGTGATCAAGCAATCAAATAATTAAGCGCAAGATTGAATAAATAAACCAATATGATAAAATAACAAGAGCAATTCAAGCTTCAAACTACAACGTTCATGTAGCACCCAAAACTCTAGAACTAATAAACTATGAGATTAAAGGAAGAAAAGAGAAGAAAAACTAGTTAGAAGCCTCCTCCAAACGTGGTGTGTGTTTCCCCACGTGAATTCTTCTTCAAAGTGTGTTAGATCCACTCCAAATCAGGTTTAGGGCCTCTTTTATACGAGTTGGGGTCATACAGGACCGAAATAACCTTGTCCTGGACGAACTAGAAAAACCCCCGCAACATAGCGTCCTGGCCAGCACCTAGCGTTGGATCTGGTGCTGAAGACAGTAAGTTTACACCTCCTTTCCTTGTTGCACTACTTTGGCTTTAACAATTATCCTTTTGTTGTCTCCACTTAGGGGACAAAATCCAAAGGCAAGCCAACACTTATTTACCAGCGAGGTTACCTTATTTAATAAGATGTTCAATACTTGCCAAGTTTTAAGTTAAGAATCGTTAAATGAAAACGGATAAATTAGGCAACTCGAATCAATGAAACCCAAAAAACAATCCATGAGCCAACATATATAATTTAGCAAAAATACTATAAGGTCTACTACGAGTGTCAGGACCTAGTGTCACAAGTCTGCAGGCGGCTAGTAGAATATACAAAACTAGACAGAATCATTGTACTACTTTTTGAAGAGAATAGACAGAACTAACAAAAGACAACTCCAAGGTTCTCCTGAGAAACGCCAAGGAGAGCAGCTCACCGTGAAGTCGAGTCCAAAATATGCGCTCAAGATCGTTCTACAGTCTGATAACCAGATGCACCTACTTCAGAACCTGTACAATTAAGTACATAAGCGTAGCATGAGTACATATAAACAAATATGTACCCAGTGAGTATCGCGTCTAAACTCGAAGAAGTAGTGATGAGAGGTAGACGTGATACTTACTAGGGTCAATAACAATTAATATGATTAAATAAATCTAGGCAGGAATAGTAGTCATGGAAATCACTAAGGCATGAAGTATCAAGTATATAATACTGCAATTTCTTCTCATGAGTCAAATAACAATTATCACAAAAGTCCCAAGTTCCCCTTCCACATGGAGAAATTTATTTAATAATAACAAGACTCTCAGTCAAATACATAGCACATAGTATGCCAAAGCGTACAGCCGAAGCGACGCAAAAATAAATGTGCAATGCCGAGGGTCGAACGACTCGAACCATAGATGCATCTATTACCCCGCTCGCGAATCGAACATGCGACGTGGTTGACATAATGATAGGCTACCCTGCTCATGAACCATACATGCGACGCGGGTGCTCGTATACATACACAGAATTTATCAGGAATTTAGTAGTTTAACAGAGATTAAACTTGGAGTCAAGAACTCATACAAATGAAGTTTTTGAACATAACTTCCTAATATTCTCATGCCAATTCAAGGATAACACGCAACTCACATACAAGTAGGAATACATGTAAAGCACAAAGAGCATGCTTGTGAGCCCTAAAAACTACCCGACATAACATAGTAGTAGCTACGTACGGACTCTCGTCACCTCGTGCGTGCGTAGCCCCCGCAAGTAAGGACATTTTAATCATTTACAATCACCTATGGGGACAATTTTCTCTTACAAGGTTGGAAAGGAAACTCACCTCGTGTAGAACCTACTTCACGGGTCAAGAACGCGACCGAAACTCCAAACTCGCCACCCAAAGACTCAAAACTAGTCAAAGGTTATACAAAAGTATCAATATACACTCAAGAGTATGAGATTCTTCTACTAGTTTAGTTAGTTCATCTTACTTTGAAGAATCCCTAAATACACCCCCGGGCCCACATGCTCGGATCCCGAAAATGTTCGAAGATAAACACTCACCCATAACCTAAGGATCGTTAATATATGATTTTTGTATGATTTCATGGTAACTAAGTGGAGAAATTCCCTAAAATTCATCAAGCCCTAGGTTTCCACTCTAACCCTTGATTTACACTAATTAGGGTGTTAATTTACCTAGGAATTGATGTATTAAACCAACATTGACATGGAAATTACTTACCTCTTAGTATCTAGGTTGTTTGGCTCTCTCTCAAGCTCCCAAAATCGCCAATGGAGGAAGAAATGGGGTGAAAAATGGTTAAGTCCCGTGTTTTAAAAACTCACTGCCATCAGTGAATTCGCACCTGCGGCTCGAGGACCGCACCTGTGAGCCAAGGCTCACACCTGTGGGGATCGCACCTGCGGAGGGAGGCCCGCACCTGGGGCTCCGCTCCTGCGAAATCATATCCGCACCTGCGATAATGGACCTTCTCCCTTGGGGCCGCACCTGCGAGGCCTGAACCGCAGGAGCGGTCTCACACCTGCGACTGGGAAACCGCACCTGCGGTCACACTAGTTCAGGTGCACCAGCAGTTAAGGCTACTGGATTTTGGCCTCGTTTGGTGCCCGGGAGGCACCTAGGCCCACCCGAGCCCCCGTCCAAATAAACCAACAAGTCCTAAATCATATTACGGACTCGCTCGAGCCTCCAGGACACCCGAAACAACGCTAAAACTCAAAATCACCCCTCAAAACCCCTTAGAATCAAACTTAAGAACCTTAAGTTCTTGAATTCGGTTTCAATGCGCCGAACCGACCTATACTACTCGGAATGACACCAAATTTTGCAGGCAAGTCATAAATGACATAACGGAACTATTTTCGGTCTTGGAATTCCGTGCAGACCTCGATAACATAAAAACACGTTCCAAACCAGATTATGAACTTAAGGAAACTCTATTTTTGTTATTTGGCGTCGAAACACTCCTGGGTCATCCAAAACCCATTCCGCACATACGCACAAGTACAAAATCATCATACGAGGCTACTGGAACCGTCGAAACTCAATTCCGAGGTCGTTAACTCAAAATGTTGACCGAAGTCAAACTTGGCCTTAAAGGCCAACCTTAAGGAACCAAGTGTTCCTATACCACTCTAAACACTTCCAAATATCGAACCAACCGTCCCCGCAAGTATAAATCACTCTAAGCCGCTACGGGAAGTCTTATTTAGGGGAACAGGGTCCGATTACGCAAAATGACTGGTTGGGTCGTTACATTCTCCACCTCTTAAACAAATGTTCGTCCTCGAACGGGTCTAGAATCATACCTGAAGTGCTGAATAAGTGTGGATATCTGCTCCGTATGTCCTCCTCGGACTCCCAAGTCGCCTCCTCGACCGGTTGGCCCCTCCACTGGACCTTCACAGCAGAAACTCTCTTGGATCTTAACTGGCGATCCTGACTGTCAATAATAGCAACTGGCTCCTCCTCGTAACCCAATCTCTCATCCAATTGAATAGTGCTGAAAACAACCACGTGAAAGAAGTCGGTGTGGTATCACCGGAGCATGGATACATGAAAGACCGGATGAACTCCTGATAAGCTGGGAGGTAAGGCAAGCTCATAAGCAACCTCCCCAACTCGCCTCAATACCTCGAAAGGACCTATAAACCTCGGGCTCAGCTTGCCCTTCTTTCCGAACCTCATAATACCCTTCATCAGTGAGACCTTCAACAGAACCTTATCTCCCTCCATAAATGACACATCACGCGCCTTCTGATCTGCATAGCTCTTCTGTCTGGACTGTGCTGTGCGGAGCCTCTCCTGAATCAACTTCACCTTCTCCAAGGCATCTCTCACCAAGTTCGTGCCATATAACTTCACCTCGCCAGGATCAAACCACCCGATAGGAGAACGACATCGCCAACCATACAAAGCCTCAAATGGAGCCATCTCGATGCTGGACTGATAACTATTATTGTAAGAAAACTCGGCCAAAGGCAAGAACTGGTCCCACTGGCCTCCAAAGTTAATCATACATGCCCTGAGCATGTCCTCTAATATCTGAACTATACGCTCCGACTGCACAACAGTCTGTCGGTGAAATGTTGTGCTGAGATCTATCTGAGTGCCCATCTCTCTGTGCAATGCTCTCCATAAGTGCGAGGTGAACTGAGGACCTCGATCTGATATAATGGACACCAGCACACCGTGCAACCGGACTATCTCCCGAATATAGATCTGGGCTAGCCTTTCAGAAGTATAAGTTGTATCCATAGGAATGAAATGCGCCAATTTGGTCAATCTATCCACAATGACCCAAACCACATCAACCTTCCACAAAGTCCGAGGCAACCCAACCACGAAGTCCATAGTGATGCGCTCTCACTTCCACTCAGGATTGGGCATCTGCTGAAGTAGGCCTCCTGGCCTCTGGTGCTCATACTTAACTTGCTGGCAATTAAGACACCTAGCCACGTACTCCACAATGTCCTTCTTCATCCTCCTCCACCAGTAATGCTCAAATCACGATACATCTTCGTAGCACCAGGATGAACAGAATACCGAGAACTGTGTGCCTCCTCAAGAATCCTCTCCCTCAGGCCATCAACATTAGGAACACATAATCGCCCTGAAGTCTCTGAACACCATCCTCGCCAATAGTAACCTCCTTGGGACCACTCTGAACCACTATCTCCCCTAGCTCTGCCAAGCACGGATCATCATACTGTCGAGCCTTAATCTCCCCCAATAAAGAAGACTGAACAGCCACATGTGCAAGAACTCGACGCGGCTCTGAAAGGTCTAATCTTACCGGGCTATTAGTCAAGGACTGAATGTCCAAGGCTAGAGGTCTCTCCTCCGCTGCAATATAATCCAAGCTACCCATACTCTCCGCCTTCCTGCTCAAAGCATTTGCTACCACATTTGCCTTGCCCGGATGATAAAGAATAGTGATGTCATAATCCTTCAATAACTCAAGCCATCTGCGCTTCCTCAAATTAAGATCCCTTTGCTTGAACAAGTGTTGCAATCTGCGGTGGTCTGTATAAACCTCACAAGACACCCCATACAAGTAATGCCTCCAAATCTTAAGAGCATGAACAATCGCCGCCAACTCCAAATCGTGCACCGGATAATTCTTCTCATGAACTTTCAGCTGGCACGAAGCATAATCAATAACTCTCCCTTCCTGCATCAACACACATCCCAAGCCAACACGTGAAGCGTCGCAATACACTGTGTACATCCCAGAACCGAAAGGCAATACCAGAACTGGTGCTGAGGTCAATGATGTCTTGAGCTTCTGAAAGCTCGCCTCACACTCCTCAGACCATCGGAATGGGGCATTCTTCTGAGTCAATCTAGTCAGTGGGGCTGCAATGGATGAAAAGCCCTCCACAAATTGTCGATAGTAGCCTGCTAGACCCAAGAAACTCCTGATCTTTGTAGCTGAAGTAGGACGTGACAAACTCTGAACTGCCTCAAACTTCTTAGGATCAACCTTGATACCCTCTCCGGATACTACATGCCCCAAGAATGCTACGGAATCAAACCAGAACTCACACTTGGAGAACTTAGCATATAGCTTCTATTCTCGCAAAGTCTAGAGCACAGCTCTCAAATGCTGCTCGTGCTCTCCCAGTCTACGTGAGTAAATCAAAATGTAATCAATGAAGACAAAGACAAAAGAATCAATATACGGCCTGAACACCTTTTTCATCAAGTCCATAAATATTGTTGGGCCATTAGTCAAGCCAAACGACATCACCAGGAACTCATAGTGGCCATATCTCGTACGAAAAGCAGTCTTTGGAACATCCGAGGCTCGAATCTTCAGCTGGTGATACCCCGATCTCAAGTCAATCTTAGAAAACACCCTGGCACCCTGCAGCTGGTCAAACAAATCATCGATGCGCGACAATGGATACTTGTTCTTAATGGTAACTTTGTTCAACTGGCGGTAATCGATACACATCCGCATAGACCCATCCTTCTTCTTCACAAATAGAACTGGAGCACCCCACGGCGATACACTCGGTCTGATAAACCCTTTAGCAAACAACTCCTCAAGTTGATCCTTCAACTCCTTAGGAGCTATACGGTACGGAGGAATGGAAATAGATTGAGTTCCTGGAGCTACATCAATGCAGAAATCAATATCACGATCTGAAGGCATGCCCGGAAGGTCTGAAGGAAATACATCAGCAAACTCTCGAACAACTGGCATTGAATCAATCGTCGGAGACTCGACGGTGGTGTCCCGCACATAACCAAGATACGCCAAACAACCCTTCTCGACCATACGTTGAGCCTTCAGGAAGGAAATAACTCTACTGGTTGCACTAACCGAGGAACCTCTCCACTCCAGCTTAGGCAACTCAGGCATGGCCAAAGTAACCGTCTTGGTATGGCAACCCAAGATGGAATGATAGGGAGATAGCCAATACATCCCCAAGATAATCTCAAAATCAACCATGTCGAGTAATAGGAGGTACGCTCTAGTCTCGAACCTACAGAATGTGACCACACAGGACCGATAGATCTAGTCTACCACCACATAATCGCCCAAAGGAGTGGACACATATATAGGAGAATCCAAGGACTCACGAGGAACATCCAGAAAACAAGCAAATAAGGCTGACACATATGAATAAGTGGATCCTGGATCAAATAGCATTGATGCCTCCCTACCACATACTGAAATAGTACCTGTGATCACGGAGTATGATGCCACTACATCTGCTCGGGCCGGAATAGCACAGAATCTGGCTGGTGTACCTGAAGACGTGCCTCCGCTGGACTGAATAAGAGCTAGTTGAGCTCCCCCTTCCTGGCCTTCGCCTCTAGGACGACCTCTACCAGCCTGTCCTCCACCTCTGGATGGACGGTGCACCGGTGCTGAGTAAGTAGGCTGGTAACTCTGCTGAACAGCCTTGCCCCGAAGCCTGGGACAAGTCCTCCTCATGTGGACTGAATCCCTACACTCCTAACATCTCACTGGTGGTAGGGCCTGCTGCCTTGAGGAAAACCCCTGGATAACTGGGGGACTGTGAGAACCCTATAGCATGGCACTGAAGTAAAGACTAGAAGACCCCTGATAACCTGAATACCCGCCGGAGGAACCCTAAATGGCTGGTGGGTGGTAAGAACTCTCCTGCATGGCGCTGAAATAAGGTCTCACTGGAGCACCACGGAGAGGTGGTGGAGGAGCTGAATATGGAGGCCTGCTGGGTTGGCCTCTACCGAACTGAACTCTACCCCTGGCTGGGGCACCTCTGAAATCTCCAGAAAATCTAGCTTTCTTGTCATGTTAACCCTGCTCTTTTCCCCTCGATCGATAACCCTCAATCCCGCGAGCTATCTCGGTCAGAAGCTAAATGGGAGTACCCATCTCCACCTCCCGGTCCATGTTAGCCCTAATACCTGAGTGTAGCCCAGCTATAAACCTCTGCATTATCTCTGCATCAGTAAGAAGTATCATAAGGGCATGACGAGACAATTCTGAAAACCTGGCCTCATAGTCGATCACTGCCATATGCCATCTGCCACTGCTCCAGCTGCTCAAACTAGTACCGCAGCTCTTCCCTCTCGGAGGGTGGAATGTACCTATCAAGGAACAGTTGAGTGAACTACTCCCATGTGATAGGAGGGGAACCTACTAGCCTACCAAGGATAAATGACTGCCACCACATGCGGGCCCTGCCCTCTAGCTGAAAAGTAGTGAAATCAACTCCATGGGACTCCAGAATCCTCATGTTGTGCAGTCTGTCCCTGCACCTATCAATGAAGTCCTGGGAATCCTCGCCACTCTCACCTCCGAATACAAGAGGATGCAATCGAGTCCATCTATCAAGTAGCTTCTACGGATCACCGTCCGTAGTTGGTCTGAGCTCTGGTGTTGCTGCTACCGGCTGTGCTCCACCCACGGGCAGTGTACCCGGAGTCTGATATACCGTCGTTGCCTGTCCTGCGGCCTGGGCAGTAGGGGTCTGGACTCCCCCACCCCACCCCCCACCCCCCACCCCCGCCTGGGATGTGGCAGGATCTGCTGGAAATAAACCATCATGCGTCATTGTGTCCATGAACCGCATCATACGGCCCATGACCTCCTGGAAGCCTGGTGCAGTCATGAAATCCATCGGATCTGGATCTGCTGGGCGCACCTCACCCTGCTCCTCGGTAATGGGATCCTCTGCCGGATTCGCTGAGGATGCTAATGGAACAACTCTGAGACTCCTTCGTCCCCTACCTCGGGCTGGTGCCCTCCCCCGACCTCTGCCACGGCCTCGGATGGCAGGGGTACTGGGTCTGGAACGTCAGCTGCACGAGTCCTCACCATCTGTGAGAGATTATAAGAATGAGATTTAGTAAAC
This sequence comes from Nicotiana undulata, assembly GCA_005239495.1. Taxonomy (NCBI): domain Eukaryota; kingdom Viridiplantae; phylum Streptophyta; class Magnoliopsida; order Solanales; family Solanaceae; genus Nicotiana; species Nicotiana undulata. Next base: position 26,782 of record ML266555.1, read on the forward strand.
CATCGACTGAACGATAGAATATGAATAAAGAGAGGTTTCCTAACATCCTATAGCCTCCCGAAGATAAATACAGACGTCTCTGTATCGATCCGCAAGACTCTATTAGGTTTGCCTATGACTTCTGAGACCTACGTGAACCTAGAGCTCTGATACCATGTTGTCACGACCCAAATTCCTAACTCAGGTCGTGATGGCTCCCAACACCGGAGTCAGGCAAGCCAACACTTGTTTACCATCAAGGTTACCTTATTTAATAAGATGTTCAATACTTGCCAAGTTTTTAGTTAAGAATCGTTAAATGAAAACGGATAAGTTAGGCAACTCGAATCAATGAAACCCCAAACACAAAAACTTGAGCCAACATATACAATTTAGCAAAAATACTATAAGGTCTACTACGTGTTCCAGGACCTAGTGTCACAAGTCTACAGGCGGCTAGTAGAATATACAAAACTAGACAAAATAACTTTACTACTATCTGAAGAGAATAGACAGAACTAACAAAAGACAACTCCAAGGTGTTGCTGAGAAATGCCAAGGGGGGCAACTCACCGTGAAGTCGGGTTCAGAATATGCGCTCAAGATCGCTCTCCGGTCTGATAACCAGATGCACCTGCCTCAGAACCTGTACAATTAAGTACAGAAGCGTAGCATGAGTACATATAAATAAATATGTACCCAGTGAGTATCGCGTCTAAACTCGAAGAAGTAGTGACGAGAGGTAGACGTGATACTTACTAGGGTAAATAACAATTAATATGATTAAATAAATCTAGGCAGGAATAGTAGTCATGGAAATCACTAAGGCATGAAGTATCAAGTATATAAAACTGATATTTATTCTCATGATTCAAATAACAATTATCACAAAAGTCCCAAGTTCCTCTTCCACATGGAGCAATTTATTTAATAATAACAAGACTCTCAGTCAAACACATAGCATATAGTATGCGAAAGCGTATGGCTGAAGCAACGCAGAAATAAATGTGCACTGCCGATGGTCAAACGGCTCGAACCATAGATGTACCTATTACCCCGCTCGCGAATCCAACATGCGACGCGGTTGACATAATGATAGGCTACCCCGCTCACGAATCATACATGCGGCGCGGGTGCTCGTATACATACACAGAATTTATCACGAATTTAGTAATTTAACAGAGATTACACTTGGAGTCAAGAACTCATACAAATGAAGTTTTTGAACATAACTTCCTAATATTCTCATGCCAATTCAAGGATAACAAGAAACTCACATACAAGTAGGAATACATGTAAAGCACAAAGAGCATGCTTATGAGCCCTAAAAACTACCCGACATAACATAGTAATAGCTACGCACGGACTCTTGTCACCTCATGCGTGCATAGCCCCCGCAAGTAAGGACATTTTAATCATTAACAATCACCTATGGGGATAATTCCCTCTTACAAGGTTGGAAAGGAGACTCACCTCGTGTAGAACCTACTTCCCGAGTCAAGAACGCGCCCGAAACTCCAAACTTGTCACTCAAGGACTCGAAACTAGTCAAAGGTTATACAAAAGTGTCAATATACACTCAAGAATTTGAGATTCTCCTACTAGTTTAGTTAGTTCATATTACTTTGAAGAATCCCTAAATACACCTCCGGGCCCATATGCTCGGATCCCGAAAACTTTCGAAGAAAACACTCACCCATAACCTAAGGAACGTTAATATATGATTTTTGTATGATTTCATGGTAACTAAGTGGAGAAATTCTTCATCAAGACCTAGGTTTCCACTCTAACCCTTGATTTACACTAATTAGGGTGTTAATCTACCTAGGAATTGATGTATTAAACCAACATTGAAGTGGAAATTACATACCTCTTAGTAGCTAGGTCGTTTGGCTCTCTCTCAAGCTCCCAAAATCGCCAATGGAGGAAGAAATGGGGTGAAAAATGGTTAAGTCCCGTGTTTTAAAAAAGTCACTGCCATCAGTGATTTCGCACAGCGGCTCGAGGATCGCACCTGCAGAAGTGGCCAAGAAGGCCTGGGATCGCACCTGAGGAGGGAGGCCCGCACCTGGGGCTCTGCTCCCGCGGAATCATGTACGCACCTGTGATAATAGACCTTCTCCTCTGGGCCTCACCTGTGAGTCTTGGACCGCAGGAGCGGTCTCGCACCTGCGACTGGGCAACCGCACCTGCGGTCACACCAGTTCAGGTGCACCAGCAGTTAAGGCTGCTAGTTTTTGGCCTCGTTTGGTGCTCGGGAGGCACCTGGGCCCACCCGAGCCCCTGTCCAAACATACCAACAAGTCCTAAATCATATTACGGACTTGATCGAGATTTCGTAACACCCGAAACAACGCTAAAACTCAAAATCACCCCTCAAAACCCCTTAGAATCAAACATAAGAACTTTAAGTTCTTGAATTCCGTTTTAATGCGCCGAACCGACCTATACTACTAGGGATGACACCAAATTTTGCAGGCAAGTAATAAATGAGATAATGGAATTATTCCCGATCTCGGAATTCTGTTCGGACCTCGATAAGACAAAAACACGTTCCCAACCAGATTATGAACTTAAGGAAACTCTATTTTCGCTATTTGGCGTCTAAACGCTCCCGAGTCATCCAAAATCCATTCCGGACATACGCACAAGTCCGAAATCACCATACGAGGCTATTGGAATCGTCGAAACTCGATTCCGGGTTCGTTAACTCGAAATGTTGACCGAAGTCAAACTTGGCCTTGTAGGCCAACCTTAAGGAACCAAGTGTTCCTATACCACTCTAAACACTTCCAAATATCGAACCACCCGTCCCCGCAAGTATAAATCACTATAAGCCACTACGGGAAGTCTTATTTAGGGGAACAGGGTCTGATTACGCAAAATGACTGGTCGGCTCGTTACAATGGTGCCCCAGGTGGTTGTGGCTCTTACTTGCCTTATTCTGATCAGCTAGCTCATATCAGTGCACCTTCTCTTCAGAGTTTTTAGGGTGGTTATACAGGTCGACAGGGTCAGTTTGCCGGCCAGCAGTCTCAGCAGCCGAATTATTGTTATACTTGTGGTGACCTGAGGCACATTGTTAGACATTGCCCTCGCATCTCGGGTAGTTCTCAATATCACGGTTCTCGTGCTATAGTTCCGGCACCAACTTCCGCACCAGCTGCCCAGCCATCCAGGGGTAGGGGTCAGGTAGCCAGAGGTAGGGGCCAAATTGTTAGAGGTGGAGGCCAGCACACTAGAGGTGGAGGTCCGTCTATCATAGGTCGTCCTAGAGACATGGTTCAGGGTGGTGGGGCCTAGCCCTGATTGTATGCATTTCCGCCCAGACCTGAGGCGGAGTCCTCCGATGTTGTTATCACAATACCATTTCAGTTTGCAATAGAGATATTTCAGTTCTGTTTGATTCGGGGGCTACTTACTGATCACGCCAACTCTAGTCCTAAAAAGGATAAGCGGTCGCTGCAAATATAATCTGGTCTATAAGTCCGGAGTCAAATCCAACAAAGAACTAAGTCTTAGCTACAGTTGTTCAATATTGCTAAGAAATACAAGTCCTAACAATTTCCTAATTATAGAGATTGTAATATTTATTTCTAACTAATTAACTAACAACTATTATAAAGCAGTAAAATTATCAACTAACAAGAATGAAATTTGAGATTGAACTAAGGAGGTCTAGAGTTATGATTTCCCCAAATGTTGGAATCTTTCCCGCTATGTTCCCTTCAATTTCGCCTATATATTCTCTACTGATCGTGAGCACTTTAGGTATCGTAATTCTCTCGCGAGTAACTATAACAATTTACTAGACATATTCTCTCGAACTACGCTAGTTGGTTTTATCTAACCGCTCATTAGGACCACGTCAAGGCTTTGTTATTTCTAAACCTACCTTTAAACTCGCTGTATTGATTTCTCACATACGTTAGGAGTGATGTTGTTCAACAACCAACTAAATATGTATCCTTTATCAATCAACACATAATAAATAGGCACAGTCAATCTATGGTCATTCAATCAACTGAAATAAGCATGTAGTTGAACAAATGGACAAATTCAAAGGTTAAATTATATTAAAACATAACAAGAATTCATCCTCCAAGGGATTCCATCAAAACCCTAGATAACATATTAGTTAATCATAATAGTATGCAAAACTACAGTACTAGAATTCATAACCAATAATAAAAATAGGAAGAAGGAAGTGAAAAACTCGTAGAAGAATTCTTCGTCTTGCTCCTAGTGTGTTATTGTCTCCTTAGGTCGAATATGTGTCAAACGTCTGGCCCAGTTCCTCAAAATACCATTTTTCCATGTATATATACCATGTAGGGTCGCTCACAAACAATTATACCTTATCCTACGCAAAAAAGGATAGTTTTCTGGCAGCCCGTCCGCGGCCGCGGATTCAACCGCCGACCCGGACGCGGTTTTTGGTCAGGGTTCTGTTTCGCACATTCTTCACCCTTTTCCTCTAAGAATTTGGAAAAACATAAAACATGAAAGTTGTATAACTTTGAGTTATCTTTCCAACCATATATTTTGTATCCCAAATGGAGTTTTGAGTGAAAGGTTATATGCATTTTACTAGACAGTGTGCAATATGCTTATTCGATTCTTTGTTCGTTCTCAACTATCATCCGTTGATCCCAGAACACAATACCGGCTTAATTCCTTGGTCCTTTTCTCATACCTCAAAGCTCCAAATCACTTGAATTTATTCCATAACATCTACATAGCTCGGAATCACTCCTACAAGGTATAAAACACATAATTAATGCAAAATACTAGCGATTACAACTCAAACTCAATTAATGTGCAGTAAATTAGAGTGTAATAAGAGACTAAAATATTTAATTATAGCCTATCATCACTTACTCTTATGTGTCATATTATTTTGCGTCGTATTTGGTTGTGCCCCGCGATTCCTTGAGTATCCCTGTTTATGTGTCTATGCCCATGTGGGGTGCTATTATTGTAGAATCGTGTGTATCGCTCGTGTGTGGTCATTATTGAGGGTATTGAAACTAGTGTAGACCTTTTACTCCTTGACATGGTTTATTTTGATGTCATATTAGGTATGGATTGGTTGTCGCCTTATTATGCCATCTTGGACAGTCACGCCAAGACAGTGACCTTAGCTTTGTCGGGGTTTCCTCGATTAGGGTGGAAAGGAACTCCTGGTCATTCTTCCAGCAGGGTGATTTCTTACACCAAGGCTCACCGCATGGTCGAGAAGGGGTGTTTGGCTTATTTGGCTCATGTTCATGATTCTAATGCTGAGGTTTCTTCTATAGATTCAGTGCTTGTTGTCCGTGAGTTTCCTGCAAACCTGTCGGGGATGCCACCCGACAGGGATATCGATTTTTGCATTGATGTGGCTCCAGGAACTCAGCCCATTTCTATTCCTCCATACCGGATGGCCCCGCTAGAATTGAAAGAACAGTTGCAAGACTTGCTTGATAAGGGCTTCATTAGACCTAGTGTCTCGCCCTAGGGTGCACCGATTTTGTTCGTGAAGAAGAAGGATGGATCAATGTAAATGTGTATAGATTACCGGAAGTTGAATAAAGTCATCATCAAGAATAAGTATCCATTTCCAAGATTGATGATTTAATTGATCAGCTTCAGGGTTCCAGGGTGTTTTCGAAAATTGATTTGAGATCGGGTTACCATCAGTTGAATATTAGGGCATCTGATGTCCCTAAGACAGCCTTCCGGATGAGGTATGGGCACTATGAATTTCTGGTGATGTCTTTTGGCTTGACTAATACCCCGGCAGCCTTTATGGACTTGATGAATCGGGTTTTCAAGCCTTATCTGGATTCCTTCGTAATTGTGTTCATTGATGATATTCTAATATACTCCCGCAATCGGGAGGAGCATAAGCAGCACCTCCGGATAGCGCTCCAGATTTTGGGGATAGTTAGTTGTATGCTAAATTTTCAAAGTGCGAGTTCTGGTTGGACTCAGTAGCCTTCTTGGGTCACATCATATTAGCAGAGGGTATTCAGGTGGATCCTAAGAAGATTGAGGCAGTCAAGAACTGGGCTAGAGCCACTCCAGCCACAGAAATCAGGAGCTTCTTGGGTTTGGCGGGTTACTACTATCGTTTTGTGGATGGGTTCTCATCTATAGCAGCCCCGATGACTAAATTGACTAAGTAAGGTGCCCCATTCAAATGGTCGGAAGAGTGTGAAGCGAGCTTTCAGAAGCTCAATACAACCTTGACTTCAGCACCGGTGTTGGTGTTACTATCAGGTTCTGGATCTTTCATTGTATATTGTGATGCCTCCCGCGTAGGTCTTGGAGCGGTATTGATGCAGGAGGGCATAGTGATTGCATATGCGTCTCGGCAGTTGAAGGTTCATGAGAAGAATTATCATGTCCTTGACTTAGAGTTGGCAGCCATTGTTCACGCATTGAAGACTTAGAGGCACTATCTTTATGGTGTGCCGTGTGAAGTTTTCACAGATCATCGCAGCCTTCATTACTTATTCAAGCAAAAGGATCTCAGATTGAGGCAAAGGAGATGGTCAGAGCTACTGAAAGACTACGATGTCACTATATTGTATCATCCCGGGAAGGCCAGCGTGGTGTCCAATGCATTGACTAGGAAGGTAGTGAGTATGGACAGCCTTGCTTTCATTCTGGTCGGTAAGAGACCGCTAGCTTCAGAGATTCAGACTTTGGCCAATCAGTTTGTGGTGTTGGATATTTGAGAGCCCCACCGTGTTCTAGCTTGTATAGTCGCTCGTTCTTCGTTATTCGAGCGTATCAGAGATCGGCAGTATGATGACCCTCACTTGATGCTCCTTAGGTACACAGTTCGGCACGGTGGTGCCAAGCAGGTTACTTTTGTAGATGATGGTGTTTTGAGGATGCAGGGTCGAGTGTGTGTGCCTAATGTAGATGGGATTCATGAGTTGACCCTTGAGAAGACTCACAGTTTTAAGTATTTTATTTACCCGGGTGCGGCCAAGATGTACCAAGACCTGCGACAGCATTATTGGTAGAGAAGGATGAAGAAGGATATTGTTGCTTATGTGGCTCGGTGCTTGAATTGTCAACAAGTGAAGTATGAGCACCAGAGACCCGGTGGTTTGCTTCAGCAGATAGAGATTTCTGAGTGGAAGTGGGAGCGTATCACTATGGACTTCGTTGTTGGACTCCCATGGACTCAGAGGAAGTTCGATGTCGTTTGGGTTATTGTGGATAGGCTGACTAAATCAACATATTTCATTCTGGTGTCAAGTACTTATACCTTAAAGCGATTGGCAGAGATATATATTCGGGAGATCGTTCGCCTTGATGGTATGACCGTTTCTATCATTTCTGATTGAGGTACGCAGTTTACCTCGCACTTTTGGAGGGAAGTTCAACGTGAGTTGGGTACACGAGTTGAGTTGAGCACAACATTCCATCCTCGAACGGACGGGTAGTCCGAGCGTACTATTCAGATCTTGGAGGATATGCTTTGCGCCTGTGTTATTGACTTTGGAGGTTCTTGGGATCAGTTCTTGCCGTTAGCGGAGTTTGCCTACAATAATAGCTACCAGTCGAGCATTCAGATGGATCCCTATGAGGCATTATATGGTAGACGATGCAGATCTCCAGTTGGATGGTTTGAGCCGGGAGAGGCTCAGTTATTGGGTACAGACTTAGTTTAGGAGGCCTTGGACAAGGTCAAGATTATACAGGATCGACTTCATACAGCTCAGTCCATGAAAAAGAGTTATGCCTACCGTAAAGTTCGTGATGTGGAATTCATGGTTGGAGAGAGGGTATTACTTCGGGTATCGCCCATGAAGGGTGTTATGAGATTTGGGAAGAAGGGAAAGTTGAGCCCTAGGTATATCGGGCCATTTGAGATTCTCAAGAGAGTGAGGGAGGTAGCTTATAGACTTAAATTTCCTCTAGGTTTATCCTCAGTTCATCCGGTATTCCATGTGTCTATGCTCCGGAAATATCATAGTGACCCATCCCACGTGTTAGATTTCAGCTCTATCCAATTGGACAAGGATTTGACTTATGAGGAAGAGTCGGTAGCCATTATAGACCGACAAGTTCGTCAGTTGAGGTCAAAGAGTTACCCTTCAGTTCGAGTGCAGTGGAAAGGCCAGCCTGTTTAGGCAGCTACTTGGGTGTCCGAGTCGGACATGCGGAGTAGATACCCATACTTGTTCGCTAGTTTAGGTACTTTTCTATGTCCGTTCGAGGACGAAGTTTGTTTTAGAGGTGGAGGTTGTGATGACCAAAGGGTCATCTTATGATTTGAGACACCATTCCGGGCTTATTAACCATAAAAACATTAATTTCATTCATCTCGATTTGCGTGCACAGTCCGGGCGTGAATCCAGAAAGCTTTTATGTGAAAATATATGAAATAATAATTTATGAGAGTTAAAATTTATTTTTTAGTTGACTTTGGTCAGCATTTTGAGTAAACGGACCCGGACCCGTATTCCGATGGTCTCGGGAGGTCCGTAGTAAAATATGGAACATGGGCGTATGCCCGAAATCGAATTTCGAGGTCCCTAGCCCGAGCAATGAATTTTTGATGAAAATTGTTAAACTGAAATTTGAAGGAACTAAAGAAATAAAATAATGTTTGAACTCGTTGGTATCGAGCCAGTATTCGGAGATCGGTACAGGTTGGTTATAATATTTAAGTCCTATCTGTAAAATTTGGTAGAAATCAGAGTTTATTTAACGTGATTCTGACGTCCGGTTGAGAAGATAGTGAAATTGAAATGTTCTTGAGGAATTCATGAGTTTTAATGCTAAATCCGTAGTTTTAGGTGTTATTTTAGCGATTTGATCGCACGAGCAAGTCCGTATGATGTTTTTAGACTTGTGTGCATGTTTGGTTTGGAGCCCCGATGGCTCGGGTGAGTTTCGGGTAGGCTTCAGGATGTTTTAACTTAGGAAAAATCTGGTGTTATAGATGGTTCTGGTGCACTGGTGCGTTGTTCTTCGCGATCGGGAAGCCTCTACCGCGATCGCGAAGAGTACGGGTCGGGGGTCGTTTGGTTCTATGCAAACGCGTAACACTGGTCGCGAACGCGAAGCACTGGGGGAATTACCCTTCGCGAACGCGACCAGGCTACCGCGAACGCGATGAGTGATGTGTCTGGGGAGGGGAGTCTCGCATTGTTCTTCGCGAACACGATGGTCAACAACAGCAAAGCTTCGCGAATGCGTAGAGTACATCCCGAACGCGTAGGCCTTTGGGCCGCAATGCTCCGCGATCGCGGCAGGCCTCTCGCGAACGCTGTCACACCTACTTTTTCCCTACCCCGTATGTATGAAGGGTAGTGAGGGAGTTTTTCCACT
>MDKH01014346.1:0-55337 GCA_005239495.1 Nicotiana undulata
ACTCACTGGGTACATATTTGTTTATATGTACTCATGCTGCACTTTCTTTTCTTTTTCTGCACTTGATCGTGCAGGTCTAGAGGCTGGTCCGTCTGGTCGTCCGTATGCTGATAGATACTGATCGCGGTGTCACTCCATACGGTGAGCTGTCTTCTTGGCGTCATCCTGACAGCACCCCTGGAGCCTTCTAGTTTCATTTTGCTCAGTCTTTTGTCCCAGACTGAGGCTTGTATATTTATGTATATATATTTCAGTTGTTGCATCTATGTAGCCGCCCGTTGACACTGTGACACTAGTCCTGGCACACACTTGTTATAGTTATGTTGGGTTTCGGGGTTGTATATATTTGGCCTAGCTGTGGCTCAGCTTGTATCTACGGCCTTACCTCATATCGCTGCTATATTACGCATTATATTTGTTATAAATTGTAAATAACTGGAATATCGAGTTCTGGGGGTGTTATATGTTGGCTTGCCTAACCTCGTCGTTAGGTGCCATCATGACCTGAACCAGGTTTTGGGTCGTGACAAAGCAGGCCCGGGGTCGAATTTTGGAATTTTTGAAAGAATGTTGGGAAATCTATAATTAGGATTTGGAATTGAATTGTTGAGTAATTATTGATGTTATTGAGTCAATTGTGTTTAGATATGATTGTTTCGGAGTCAGATTTTAGAGGAAAAGCAGTGCTAGAGGCTGTATTTGCATTCTTGGAGCCGAGGTAAGTGTTCAGCCTAACCTTAGCTTGAGGTATTAGGTACTGAGTCCTATTTGCTATTTGATAATTCATATCCAACGTATAGGTGAGGTGACGAGTACCTATATGTTGTGGTCAATGCATGCCCGTGAGTCGAATTCTATGATATATGTAGTTTTCATCGATATTCTCCGTGTTATGAAGTAATTGTCATTCTGGAAGTTATGCATTGAGAGTAATTCATGGCGTAGAATATTGTTGATTATTCATTCGGTTGAGGATTATTTGTTCAATTGTACTTCTGAATGAGTTTGGTTATAGCTGTGTTCCTTGCCGTAACGGTAGAATTCTTGTTGAACATTTCTGTGCATTTAAGGTTTCTTATTGTCGAATTTTCCTGTCAATTGTTGCTTTCATATATTTTATGCACGAGGGGACATTCTGTGCCGAGCGATTGTGACGTTATGCACGAGGGGACATTCTGTGCCGAGTGATTATTTATTTATTTATGCACGAGGGGACATTCTGTGCCGAGTGATTATTATTTATGCACGAGGGGACATTTTGTGCCGAGTGATTGTGAGGTTATGCACGAGGGGACATTCTATGCTGAGTGATTATTTATTTATGCACGAGGGGACATCCCGTGCCGAGTGTTTGGTGAGGTTATAGCATAAGGGGACATGCCGTGCCGTTTCTATTTATTTACTTGTTCAGAGCTGTTAATTCCTGCTGTTATTTATACATTTCAATGGCTATCTTGTTCTGTTGTTTCAGTTAGTTGTTTCCCTTTATCCCCATCATGTTCTTCCCCGTTGTTGTATTTACTTGTTTATTTCCTTTTATTATTTCCTGTCATATTGAATTGCACAGGTGTTATTGTTGTCGTGTCCTAGCCTCGTCACTACTTCGCCGAGGTTAGGCTCGGCACTTACTCAGTACATGAGGTTAGTTATATTGACTCTACACCTGCACTTCCTTATGTTGTGCAGATTACAGCGCCGGACCCAGTGGACATTGAGCGAGGGAGTATCCTTCAGTCCACGGCGACACCGAGGTAGTCCTGCAGGAGTTCGCAGGCCTTGGCGTCACCATCTATTTCTTTTCTTATGTCTTATCTTGTCTTTCTAGACAGCTACACTTCTTTATTTCAGACTCATGTTTTTAGCAATCCTAGACTGTCCGTGAAAAACTGAAACCAGTTCTGGGGGTTTATGTACGGAATTTCGTAACATTTATTATATTAAGTTGATAAATACTTAGCTTCCGCATTCTTATTCATTCATTCATGTTTATTGTTGTTATTTTAAATGTCGTAAATAAAGAAAATAGTAAATTTAATCAAAAATGTTGGCTTGTCTAGCGGATTCAACATTAGACGCCATCACGGCCTGAAGGTGGGATTTCGGGTCTTGACAAGTTGGTATCAGAGCTCTAGGTTGCTTAGGTCTCACAATTCAGGGACAAACTTGGTAGAGTTTGAGGGATCGGTACGGAGACATTTGTACTTATCCCCTAGAGGCTGCAAAGTTAGGAATAACTTCACTTTTCTTCTTCTATGTCGTGCGATTTGAATTCTAAATGCTAATTGAGCATCTATTCTATTCTCTCGCAAATGGCGAGAACGCGTGCTTCCTCATCTACCGATCAGCAGCCCGATCCTCCTGTTGCATCTCCTACGAGGGGCCGGGGATGAGTCAGTGCTAGAGGCCGGGGCAGGGCTCAGCCAAGAGCAACAGCCCTAGTAGAGGACCCACAGGTAGACTTTGCTGGTGAGGGTCCTGCTCAGACAATTCCAGTGGGACCAGCTCAGGTCCCAGAGGGGTTCATTGCCACCCCGGTTCTTCAGGACTCTCTAGTCCTCTTAGTGGGACTCATGGAGAGCGTGGATCAGGCCGGTCTACTTCCTGCTGCACCAGCCATCTCTTAGGCTGGGGGAGGGGCCCAGACTCCTGCCACTCACACACAAGAGCAGTTAGCCACTCAGTTCCAGATTCCAGCACCACAGACAGCTGGAGCACCTCAGTAGGGTATTGTGGCACAGGCCGTCGAGGGGGCAGCTATGTCTGTCAATGCTTTGTGGAGATTGGATCGGTTCACCAAGTCATTCCCTACTACTTTTACTGGTGCACCATCAGAGGATCCCCAAGATTACTTGGACAGTTGTTATGAGGTTCTTCGGAACATGGGCATCGTAGAGTCCAATGGAGTTGATTTTGCAACACTTCGTCTTTCTGGTACTGCCAAGACTTGGTGGAGAGATTATTGCTTGACCAGACCACCTGGGTCTGCACCTTTGTCTTGGGCTCAGTTCTCCGAGTTGTTCTTGGGGAAGTTTCTTCCAGTTACTCAGAGGGAGGATCTTTGGAGGCTGTTTGAACGTCTCCAGCAGGGATCTATGACTGTTACACAGTACGAAACCAGGTTCATCACTTTGGCCGGCATGCTATCATGATACTCCCCGCCAATCATGAGATGGCGAGGAGGTTTATTGAGGCTCTAGCTCAGCCTATCAAACTTCAGATGGCCAGGGAGAGGCACTGATATCTTATTTCAGGATGCGGCCGATGTGGCCAGGCGTATTGAGATGGTCTTATCACAGGGCAATGGTCAAGGGTCTGACAAGAGACCTTGTCATTTCGGCCGGTTTAGTGGTGCCTCACCTGGAGGCAGAGATTCCTTTGGTAGAGGTCATCCTCCTAGGCCATTCCAGTCGGCACTCCAGGTATCCCGCAGTGCACCATCAGCTCATATCAGTGAACCGCCGATTCAGAGCTTCAAGGGTAGTCATTCTGGTCGTCAAGGACAGTTCCAGGGTTAGTATTCTCATTAGCCGAGGTCTTGCTTCACTTGCAGTGGTATAGGGCACATTTTTATGTTTTTCCCCTGAGGTTTTGGTGGTCCTTAGCATCAGGGTTCCCGTGCTATGGTTCCCGCATCAGGTGCACCCCCACCCCCTCAGCCAGCTAGGAGTGGAGGTCGAGGTGCTAGAGGTGGAGGCCAGACTAGTAGAGGTGGAGGAGAGGTTGTGAGAGGTAGAGGTTAGCCCGCAGTAGGTCGACCCAGAGATGTTCAGGTTGGAGGGGCTCCGCCCCGGTGCTATGCTATTCCTGCAAGGCCTGATACTGAGGCCTTTGATGCAGTCATCACAGGTATGATTTCAGTTTGCAGCCGAGATAATTCAGTTTTACTTGATCCGGGGTCTACATTCTCTTATGTGTCTTCATATTTTGCTCTTATTTGAGTTTGCCCCGTGATTCCCTGAGTATTTCTGTGTATGTGTCTACACCGGTGGGTGATTATATTATGGTAGATTGAGTCTACCGTTCATTCTTAGTGGTTATTGGTGGTCTGGAGACTCGGGTAGATCTTTTCCTCCTTGTTATGGTTGACTTTGATGTTATTTTGGGGATGGATTGTCTATCCCCCTATCATGCTATTCTGGACTGTCATGCCAAGACAGTGACCTTGGCCCTGCCAGGAGTACCTCATTTGGAGTGGAGAGGGACTCCTAGTCATTCTTACGGTAATATGAAGGCTCAGCGCATGGTCGAGAATGGTTGTTTGGCCTATTTGGCTTATGTTCGTGATTCCAGTGCCGAGGTTCCTTCTATGGAGTCTGTGCCCGTGGTTCGTGAGTTTCCAGATATATTCCCTTCTGACCTGCCGGGTATGCCACCCGCCAGGGATATTGATTTTTGCATTGAGTTAGCTCCGGGCACTAAGCCCATTTCTACTCCGTAGTATCATATGGCCCAGCCAGAGTTGAAGGAATTGAAGGAGAAGTTACATGATTTGTTGGATAAAGGCTTCATTAGGCCTAATGTTTCTCCTTGGGGTGCCCTAGTGTTGTTTGTCCAGAAGAAAGACGGCTCGATGAGGATGTGTATTGACTACCGGCAGTTAAACAAAGTTACTATTAAGAATAAGTATCCTTTGCCGAGGATTGATGATCTATTTGACCAGCTTCAGGGTGCTACAATGTTTTCCAAGATAGATTTGAGATCTGGTTACCATCAGCTGAGGATTAGGGCGTCTCATGTCCCTAAGACAACCTTTCTTACTCAGTATGGGCATTATGAGTTCTTGGTCCGAACCTCGTGTTTGGACCAAGCGGGCTCGAAGTCGAATTTTTGAAAGAATGTTGGAAAATCTATAATTAGGCTTTGGAATTGAATTGTTGAGTAATTATTGATGTTATTGAGTCAATTGTGTCTAGATACGATTGTTTCGGAGTCAGATTCGAGAGGAAAAACGGTGCTAGAGGCTTGATTTGCATTCTTGGAGCCGAGGTAAGTGTTTGGCCTAACCTTAGCTTGAGGGAATAGGTACTGAGTCCTATTTTCTATTTGATAATACATGTCCAACGTATAAGTGAGGTGACGAGTACCTATATGTTGTGGTCAATGCATGCCCGTGAGTCGAATTCTATGATATATGTAGTTTTCATCGATATTCTCCGTGTTATGAAGTAATTGTCATTCTGGAAGTTATGCCTTGAGAGTAATTCATGGTGTATAATATTGTTGATTATTCATTCGGTTGAGGATTATTTGTTCAATTGTACTTCTGAGTGAGTTTGGTTATAGTTGTGTTCCTTGCCGGAACGGTAGAATTCTTGTTGAACATTTCTGTGCATTTAAGGTTTCTTATTGTTGAATTTTCCTGTCAATTATTGCTTTCATATATGTTATGCACGAGGGGACATTCCGTGCCGAGTGAAATTGAGGTTATGCACGAGGGGACATTCCGTGCCGAGCGAAATTGAGGTTATGCACGAGGGGACATTCCGTGCCGAGTGATTATTTATTTATTTACGCACGAGGGGACATTCCGTGCCGAGTGATTATTATTTATGCACGAGGGGACATTCCGTGCCGAGTGATTGTGAGGTTATTCACAAGGGGACATTCTGTGCCGAGTGATTATTTATTATGCACGAGGGGACATTCTGTGCCGAGTGATTATTTATTATGCACGAGGGGACATTTCGTGCCGAGTGTTTGGTGAGGTTATAGCACGAGGGGACATGTCGTGCCGTTTCTGTTTATTTACTTGTTCAGAGCTGTTAATTCCTGTTGTTATTTATACATTTCAACTGCTATCTTGTTCTGTTGTTTCAGTTGGTTGTTTCCCTTTATCCCCAGCATGTTCTTCCCCGTTGTTGTATTTACTTGCTTATTTCTTGTCATTATTTCCTGTCATACTGTTGAATTGCACAGGTGTTATTGTTGTCGTGTCCTAGCCTCGTCACTACTTCGCAGAGGTTAGGCTCGGCACTTACTCAGTACATGGGGTCGGTTGTACTGATGCTACACCTGCACTTCTTTATGTTGTGCAGATTACAGTGCCGGATCTAGTGGACATTGAGCGAGGGAGTATCCTTCAGTCCACGGCGACACCGAGGTAGTCCTGCAGGCGTCCGCAGGACTTGGCGTCACCATCTATTTCTTTTCTTCTGTCTTATCTTGTCTTTCTAGACAGCTACACTTCTTTATTTCAGACTCATGTTTTTAGCATCCTAGACTGTCAGTGAAATTATGAAACCAGTTCTGGGGGTTTATGTACGGAATTTCATAACATTTATTATATTAAGTTGATAAATTCTTAGCTTCCGCATTCTTATTCATACATTCATGTTTATTGTTGTTCTTTTAAATGTCGTAAATAAAGAAAATAGTAAATTTAACTAAAAATGTTGGCTTGTCTAGCGGGTTCAACGTTAGACGCCATCACGGCCTGAACGTGGGATTTCGGGTCGTGACAGATTTTTATATATGCATATCAAATTTATCAGGTATTTCCAGACTAAAATCTGAAAGCAACTGTATCCACTACAAGAGAACATGTTTCCATATAATCAATGGCATGACATTTATGTAAAATTTTGTGTCACCCCACAGCTTTATACTTTTCGATGTTGGGACTATAAGTCCAAAACTTCACGTTTTCCAAGTGAAGTCAATCTTGATTGCATATTTTTCATTGACTAATCATTTATCTGTCCAAATTCCATGACAGATTTGAGCTTATGATCCTCGTCAATATTAAATATTGAGCGCTACATTGTACCAACAATATCATCGATGATCATTTTACATCGGTTCCATTATCACACAATAAATACATAACTTATTGAGATCTCATTATTTTCAGGTATCTGAGCATCTTCCATGAGGTCTTATAAAGTGTTATGTCATGGTGCTCTTACAAAGCACTTACCTCCTTAGTATGACCATCTTTATTATATTCTCATCTCCTTCTTCAAGGAGTTTTTATTTTTGGAACCGATTAGTCTATTACGTTTCATGCGTTCCATAGACTGTGTCCCCGTGGACTTTATTCTATTTGGAGCATTAGCAACTGAAATATATCATTTAGCTTGGGTCAGCAAATGCGCCTGCAATATTTTGCAAATGAATTATCACTTGAACTTCAAGTTCACATTTTCTTGTACAAGGATCTAGGTACACTCATAATAATTATTTCATGATTACTTTTTTCAGCTGCCAATTTTCTCCCCCTAATGCTGGGATCACAAACACATATCCCCAACTTTATTTGGGGATCCATCATTGTGCATTGTGGTGAAACAATTAAATCATATAGAATATCCATATTTCTCGATGAAAATTATTTGGTTCCTGACCCTGAACCAATTGTGATAGGGAGAATTTACCATAACTTGGCTAGATGCGTATAAATGCTGTTGTATGTTAAATAATACATCTCATAACCAATGGTTTAGCTATAATTGGAGGCATATAATTTCTGCTAAACCAAGTTGGATTAAACCAACAATATCAAGACAAATTATCATAGTTTATGTTCTAGAACTGTGCTCTAATAAGTTGAGCAATCAACCGTGCAAAATTCACACTACAAGTTGACAACAAACGCACATGTGACCATACAATAGATGCGTCTTTTGAAATAATATTATAGTAAACGGTCAACATGGCAGGTGACTGGGCCCATATATATATCACTTTTTATTTAATCCAGAAATCAAGGGATTCAACTCCAACCTTAACTGGTACATCATGAGAATAAGCAGCACAAGAGAATTCTTGAAAAATCTTCTATTTGTTCAATATATGCCAATGTGAATTCTCAATCAATTTTCGCATCATAATTGAACCGGGATGGTCAACCGGTCATGCCAACTAATATTTGTTTCAGTAAACCTCTAGTTTACTTGTAGCATGTGATTCCATCATCATGCTTATACTTGTGTAGTACAAATAGAAGAAAAATTGGGTAACTTTTATATTTACCCGGTATGATTATAGTAATAAGAAGATATTCAATCTTCCTTTCATTTCAAATATGCCAACCACTTTGGCTAATAAATTTGAAACTCAAAAAATTTCTTTTGAGACTTACTATAATATTAATGTCAAGAAAAATTTCATTAATCCGGGTAGTAACAAATTCTTTCTTCCGGAGCTCTTAATTAATTTTGTACTACAAGATCTTTTGTCACACCATCCATATGGTGAATATCTCCTTCTCAGAGAAAATCATATCATAATAATTGTCATGGCCGAAGTCATCATAAGGAAAACTATTTCTTGCTTTACGTTTGCCTTTAATAATTTTTTATAAGGCATGACATAATATTTTTGGCGTACCACATGTACGCGACCAATGACATATTTATGTAACCACATTGTAATATTCATTATCTTTATTTCTCTCAAACCTCCCTTAGAAGTGAGTTGTGGTAGTTATATAACCATGCACAAGCACATTCTTATGCATATTTTTCATCACATATATATTTCAACATTTACTTTCAGGAATGAGTCAGCATTTACAATGCTAATCACAAATTTTCAACGAATGGACTATAATCATGTGAACGTACTTTCAATGAATGGCTATAATCACGTGAACGTGTCTCGTATTAACATACCACATTGCCACATATTCCTTCACCTTTGAAGGATCATTTTGAGAACCCTTATTGTCCTCCTTTTTACAATTACCATAATGATGGTTGTTACTATTTGATCTTCAGCACGCTCACATTCATTGGTCAACCATTTGTCTTTATTTAGACTTATTATGCACTGCTAGCTACACATTCATTTCAAGAATGGAGCAAATCAAGTGGGATAATCTGGGACAATATTCATTCCTTTTCATGAAAAATATGTTATTTTTCTTCAGTCATCTTATATCATCAATATGGTGCACTAGGACTCAAACCCAATGCCTTACCCATATAAAGGCATGTTAGTCCATAATGAGTTGGGACTCAAATCTAACTCTTATCATCATAGTGCACCAGGACTCAAACCTGATGTCTTACCCTTATACAATGGCATAATAAGTCTAAGTGGATTCACCCTTGAGCCTTTAATGATATACTACTTTCTAATAATCAATTATTTTTTTCCAAACTTTAATGAAAGTTCACATTGATCTTTTTCACGAACAACTACATGATCAAATATAAAGGGAATAAGACTATTTATACAAAATTTATTTTGACCACAACATAAATTTAAATTCTTATTATTTTTATAAGATTAATTAGAAACCTTCTCAGTAGTTAACAGTTCCATAATCTTGGCTTGCAAACTGTCGGAGCATTACATATGCGAGATGATGTCAAGGCATCGTAATATGCTCTTGTTTGTCACTCTAAAGCAGGTACTCCATATATATACATCTGCACAAATGAAACTAAATTGTTAAGTAACACAAATTAAACCAAATCTTAAATATTAACGTAAGTTAATTGTAGAATTCATGGCAACTGAAAAATGATATTCCCTGTATAATAGAAGCAAACACAACATTGATATGGCAACGAAATACCCAGATTTTCACAAGCTCAACCAAATTGATTCAAGGTTGCTAGCTTTTCGTAGTCTACCATGAAATAGGTTATTGTCTCTTTTCGGAGATGATGATAAAAACAAAAACTAGAGCTCTCGTAATGATAACGTGTTAAGAAACTAAGCTCAAGCAATAACATAAAATAAGAAAATAGATAAGAGATATAAAGAGAAAGAGAGGAGAGATTCATATTTCTTCCATGTATTCAAGTGTGTACAATATCACTTCATTCTCTATTTATAGTATTACATAGAGGTATACAAAAGAATGTCTTAAACATGACATTAAATATTTGAGATCATGGAGGAGGTTATGGAGGTGTGGGAGTTACAATCATAATGGTAAGAAGTAGTGGGAGGTTAATGGAAAAGAGTAGTGGGTGTTATAAGAGTTATGGACATCCACCTTATTATAATGTTTCATAACACTTGGTTCTATTTTTTTTCCGGTCATGATTACCTTGGTTCTATTCTCGTTTCTCTTCTCTTCTAGTTTCTTTCTTCTTCATATTTTTCTTCGACGAATTCATCTATGATCTTTATCTTCCCTTTTACCCCAAACTTAAGAGGATGGTTAGAAGTTACAGATATCCTCTTAAACTTTTCATCCATTTCTGCTTTTATTTTTTCTAATTATTGTAATAACACTTTCTTCAGTATCTTTTGACTTCATCTTCCTTTTTAACCCGAACTCAACTGGATGGGTAGAAATTAGAGATACCGTCTTAACTTTTCATCCATTTCAGCTTTCATTTTTCCTAATTATTGTAAGAACACTTTCTTCATTATCTTTTAATTTCATTTTCGCTTCTTCGAAAACCCATCAGCTTCTGGGGGATGAAAATAAAATCTTAACTTGGGATGAAAGTAAACAAAACTCGACATTCATTCAATAGTAAATCCCTAATTTGTTTTTTTTTTCCTGGGGGAGTGGGGAGGGGTGGAGGAATCCTGAAAACTTGAAAAACTCTAATAACCTATTTGGTCAAGCTGCAAAAATCAGTTTATTTTGACAAGTGCTTTTATCAAACGTACTTTTGGTGAGAAGTTGTTTGTGTTTAACTAATTAATTTTATTTTATTTTTTCTCAGCAACAATTAGTATTTAGCCAATCTTTTAAAAACTGCTTCTTGTATATTTTTCTCAAAAGTGCTTTTCAAAAAAGTGTGTTTGGAGAGAAGCTATTTTTTTCTGCTTCTCCATAACTGCTTATGCTTCTCCTCAAAAGCAATTTTTTTTCCAAAAGCTTGGTTAAAATAATACCTAAAACCATGAATCGGACACCAAAAAAAATTAAATTTTCAAAGAAACTTAAGAATTTTCAATTTTTCAACCGGACGTCCGTATCACGTCAAATCAACTCAGTTTTGCACCAAATTTTGCAGATAAGTCATAAATACTAAAACTAACCTATATCAAGTTCCGGAACCAATATCCGAACCAGGTAATAACAAAGTCAACCTGCGGTCGAACTTGGGAATTCTTTAAACCTTTAAATTGCTAGTTTTCAACAAATAACGTTAAATCAAGCTAGGGACTTCCAAATTCGATTCCGTGCATACGCCCAAGTTATACATCACGTTACGGACCCACTGGAACCGTCAAAACACTGGTCCGAATGCATTTATACAAAACGTTGGCCGTAGTGAACTCAAAGGAGTTTTAAGACACGATTTCACATTTTTATTAATTTCTCTCGTAAAAGTTTTCCGGAAAGGGAAACGGATTGATCGCACAAATCGAGGAAGGCTAAATAGATCTATTCAAGGTCTCGGGACACAAATATGAAGGGTAAAACTATAAATGACCTATCGGGTCATCACATTCTCCACCTCCAAAACAAGCGTTCGTACTCGAACATAGAAAGGTACCTGGATTGGTGAAAATTTGTGGATATCTACTCTGCATGTCCGACTCGGACTCCCATGTAGCTGCATCGATCGGCTAACCTCTCCACTACACTAGAACTGAAGGATAACTCTTAGACCTTAACTATCGGACATACCGGGCTAGAATAGCCACCAGCTCCTCCTCATAAGTCAAATCATTTTCCAATTAGACTAATCTAAAATCTAACACATGAGACAGATCACCGTGATACTTCCAGAGCATGGACACATGAAACACCGGATGGACTGTGTTGATACCCAATTTTTCCCTCATATTTTTCAAATTGTATATATCCATTCAAAATGTCATTTTTTGAATCATTACTCAATTTACAAGAGTTACACAAGTATTTTCTATAACTTTACATAATTTTTAGAGCTTTAAAATTGATTTCTTTGCATTTAAATTACTTGATTATTTATCATGACCCGATTTACCCTCCGGAAGGTATCGTGATGGCACCTAGTCTCTACGACTAGGTAAGCCTAAAGTTTGCGGAAGATATTAACCAAAAAAAAATAAGTAAAGACAGAGTAAGGTAAATCTACTAAGTAAAGCATCGCCACTCGGCATGTACAAGGAAAATTCCCAAACCCCAGAATGTCACTTTTAAGTCACAAGCTCTATACCGTAATAGCTCTATACAACGAGGAAGAAATACATAAAAGTCTCTATCTGACTGGAATGGAAGGTGACTCGGAAGATTCTGCGGACGCGGCAGAATTACCTTATGGTCTCCACAAGCAGCTACGACGACCACTAGCCAAGGGACTGAGAACTGGAACCTAGATTTGCACACGAAAAACATGTGCAGGAAAGGGCATGAGTACACCACGTTCGGTACCCAGTAAGTGCCAAGCCTAACCCCAGTCAAGTAGTGACGAGGTCAGGTTAAGGCTCTACTGGATTTTATAAATTTAAACAGTTTAAATAGTGCGTAAAGGAAATATGTTCTAAAGTAAATAGTTCAAATGAATAATCTGAATTAAACAACAAAATGGAGCTCTCGGCTCAGCACAACGTATCTCATAGTGGAAACTCCCGGGATACCGTCCCGTAGTTCCAAATATAATCATGCAGTACAGGGGGGAATCTCCCAGAATATGTCCGTAGTCCCCAATTTAAATATGCAATACAAGGGGGATCTCCCAGAATACGTCCGTAGTCCCTAATTTGAATACACAATGTTGGGGGATCTCTTGGAATACGTCCGTAGTCCCCAATTTATATATGGAATGCGAAGTAAATGCCAAATAAACATCAATTCTAACGGTACATAAAAATACAAGTAGGAAAGGCAGGGAAAACTAACTAAACATGGCGCAAAGAGTGCCAATTAAGAAATTTAATATGGAAACAATAGGCATGCTTTCCTAATCTATGATGAACAATTAAACACGTAGAAACCACGTTCTTTCAACGAATACCCGACTCCGAATGGCCCAAATCTATTCAATTCAATTGCATAATGTAAATATCAGTTTACGAAAGCAATCTAGCTAATTAGTTCGAAGTTAATACGCAAAATTAGGAAAATTTCCCAAAACGTCCCCTGGGCACACATCTCGGAATCGAGTGAAAGTTACAAATTTAGAACACACATTCACTCACGAACACACTCGAACAAGAATCATCGAAATCCGACATCAAAATCCCATTAAATTCTCGAATTTCAACTTGGGAAACTTTTCTCCCATTATTCTAAGTTTCACCAAATTTTCCTTGATTAAATTGAAGAACTTTTTAAAGATTAATGATATATAAGTGAAATAGGATTAGAAATCGTTACCTATGAGTCTTCACTTCAAAACCCACTCAAAAATTGCCTAATCCCGAGCTCCATATCATTTTTAGAAGATATGAAATTCAAACCCTCGAATTAGATGTTATCTGCCCAGCGATTCCGCACCTGCGACCCATTAGGCCGCACCTGCGAAAAAGACATCGCAGGTGCGGAAACGCATTAAAGGACTGGGGGTCGCACTTGCGGTCTTTGGGCCGCATTTGCGGCTCCGCACCGGCAGAGTCATTACCGCACCTGCGAGCCCAGCCGCCTAGGCCCAAAACCGCACATGCGCAACATAAACCGCACCTGCGTGTCTGCACCTTCGGCTCCCCTTCTGTAGGTACGAAACACCAGAACCAACAATGCTTCAGCTGGTGTTTAAGTTCAAAACCATCCCGTTGAGCATCCCAAACATCCCCGAGGCCCCCGGGACCTCAACCAAAGCTAGAAACCAGTCCTAATACCTCATCCAAACTTATCCGAGTCTTCAAAACACATCACATAACACCAAAATCACCAATTATACATGGATTCAAGCCTAAGAACTTATGAAATTTCCAAAATCCATAACCGATATCGAAACACGTCAAAACTAATCCGAATGACCTCAAATTTTACACAAGGGTCATAAATGACACTACGGACCTGTTTCCACTCCCGGAATCCCATTTCGAGCTCGATATGAAAATTTCACCTTTTGGCCGGAATCGCCGAAATTCTAACTTTCGCTAATTCAAGCCTATATCTACTACAAACCTCGAACACACATTCCGGACCTGTCTTCACACAGTTCCAACAACGGTCCGATTTCTAAAACTTAAACTCATATATAGGGACTATGTGTCCAAACACTCTCCGGAATTCACAACTAATCACTCCAACAAGTCCCATAAGCAGATACAAACGTAGGGAAAGCAGTTATTAGGGAATCACGGCGCTAATTCTCAAAATGACCGACCTGGTCAATACATTCTCCCCATCTTAAGAAAATCGTTCATCCTCGAACGAGTATGAAGACATACCTGAAGCTATGAAAAGGTGAGGGAACCGGCTGCGCATATCCTGCTCGGTCTCCCAAGTCGCCTCCTCGACCTGCTGACCCCTCCACTGAACCTTAACTGAGGCAATCTCCAAAACATGTGTCCGGTCACCGTGATACTTTCAGAGCATAGAGACGTGGAACACCAGATGAACTCCTGCTAGGATGGGAGGCAAGGCAAGCTCATAAGAAACCTCCCCAACACGCCGCAATATCTCAAAAGGACCAATGAATCTCGGACTCAGATTACCCTTCTTCCCGAACCCCAGGATGCTCTTCATAGGCGATTCCCGAATAAAAACCTGATCACCATCCATAAATGCCAAATCACGAATCTTCCGGTCTGCATAACACTTCTGCCTGGATTGAGCTATGCAAAGTCTCTCTTGAATCACCTTCACCTTGTCCAGGGCATCTTGGACCAAATTTGTACCCAACAATCGGGCCTTGCCTGGCTCAAACCATCCCACTGGAGACCAGCACCGTCTACCATACAAGGCCTCATACGGTGCCATCTGAATGTTGGACTGGTAGCTGTTATTATAAGCGAACTCTGCAAGTGGAAAGTATCGGTCCCATGACCCTCCAAAATCCATCACACAGGCATGGAGCATATCCTCAAGAATATGAATGGAAGTACTCAACTCCACCCTGGTGCCTAGCTCCTGCTGAACGGATTTCCAGAACAGTGAAGTGAACTGTGTACCTCTATCTAAAATGATAGATACTGGAATATCGTGGAGGCAAACAATCTCCCTGATATAAATCTTAGCGTACCTCTCAGAGGAGTATGCTGTCAACACTGAAAAGAAACGGGCTGACTTGGTCAGCCGATCCCCGATCACCCAAATAGCATCGAACTTTCTCAAAGTCTGAGGAAGTCCAACCACAAAGTCCATGGTGATCCGCTCCCACTTCCACTCTGGAAGCTCAATCTGCTGAAGCAACCCTCCTGGTCTATGATGCTCATATTTGACTTGCTGATAGTTGAGACACTTGGCCATAAACTCCACTATATCCTTTTTCATCCTTCTCCATCAGTAGTGCTATCTCAGGTCCTGGTACATCTTCGCGGTACCCGGGTGAATGGAGTACCATGAGCTATGGCCTTACTCAAGAATCAACTCCCGAAGCCCATCCACATTGGCCACACATATCCAACCTTGCATCCTCATCACACTGTCATCTCCTATAGTCACATCCCTGGCATCACTTCGCTAAACCCTGTCCTGAAGGACCTGAAGGTGGGGATCATCATAGCGCTCTCGAATGCGGTCATAAAGAGAAGACCGATCAACCACACAAGCTAAAACTCGGCAAGGCTATGAAAGATTCAATCTCACAAACTGACTGGCTAAGGACTAAACATCCAAGGCTAAGGGCCTCTCCACTACCGTATGATATGCCAAACTCTCCGCCCGGCGACTCAAGGCGTCGACCACCACATCGGACTTCCCCGGGTGGTATAATATAGTGATGTCATAGTCCTTTAATAACTCCAACCACCTCCGCTGATGCAAATTAAGGTCCTTCTGCTTGAACAAGTGCTGCAAACTCCGATGATCCGTGAAAATCTCACAGGGAACACCATATAAATAATGATGCCATATCTTCAGGGCGTGAACAATCACTGCCAACTCAAGGTCGTGAACTGGATAGTTCTTCTCATGCACCTTAAACTATCTGGACACGTAGGCAATCATCCTACCATCCTGCATCAATAGCGCTCCAAGTCCAATCCTCGAAGCATCACAATAGACTGTATAGGACTCTGAACCCGTAGGCAAAACCAACACTTGAGTTGTAGTCAGGGCTGTCTTGAGCTTATGAAAGTTCTCCTCACACTCCTCAGTCCACCTGAACGGAGCACCCTTCTAGGTCAGTCTAGTCATACGTGCTGCAATAAATGAAAATCCCTCTACAAAGCGACGATAGTACCCTACCAAACCAAGGAAACTGCGAATCTCGGTAGCTGACGACGGTCTAGGCCAACTCTGCACCGCCTCCACCTTCTTAGGGACTACCTTGATCCCATCACAAGACACCACATGGCCCAAGAATGACACTGAATCAAGCCAAAATTCACACTTAGAAATTTTTGCATACAGCTTCTTCTCCCTCAAAGTCTGAAGCACCATCCTCAAATGCTGCTCATGATCCGCCTGGGACCAAGAATACACCAAGATGTCGTCAATAAACACAATGACGAAGGAATCAAGATAAGGTCGGAACACACTGTGCATCAAATGCATAAAGGTTGCTGGGGCATTGGTCAACCCAAATGATATGACAAGAAACTCATAGTGACCATATCTGGTCCTGAAGGCAGTCTTCGGGATATCCGGCTCCTGAATCTTCAACTGATGATAGCCAGAACGCAAGTCAATCTTGGAAAATACCCTGGCACCCTGAAACTGGTCAAATAAATCATCAATGCGAGGCAATGGATACCTGTTATTCACTGTAACCTTGTTCAGCTGTCGATAATCAATACACATACGCATAGAACCATCATTTTTCTTCACAAATAATACTGGAGCACCCCAAGGTGATACACTGGTCCTGATGAAACCCTTATCAAGAAACTCCTGTAACTGCTCCTTCAACTCTTTCAAATCAGGAGGATCCATACGATAGGGAGGAATGGAAATGGGCTGAGTACCCGGCAACAAATCAATACCGAAATCAATATCTCTGTCGGGTGGCACACCCGGAAGATCAGCTGGAAACACATCAGGAAAGTCCCTCACAACTGGAACTGACTCAATTGTAGGGGTATCAACATTAACATCTCTCACATAGGCCAAGTACACATCACACCCTTCTCAACCATCCGCTGAGCCTTAAGAAAAGAAATGACTCTGCGGGAGTATACTCTAAGGTACCTCTCCACTCTAATCTCAATAAACCTGGCATAGCCAGCGTCACAGTCTTGGCGTGACAATCAAGAATAGCATAATGGGGCGACAACCAGTCCATGCCCAAGATAACATCAAAATCTACCATATTGAGTAATAATAAGTCAGCTCTGGTCTCAAAACCACTGATAACAATCAAACACGACCGATATACGCGGTCCACAACAAGAGAATCTCTCACGAGAGTAGAAACATAAACAGGGGAGCTCAAAGAATCTCGAGTTATCCCCAGATGTGAAGCAAAATAAGAAGACACATATGAATACGTAGAGCCTGGGTCAAATAATACTGATGCATCCCTATGCCAAACAGAGACAATACCTGTGATGACTGAATCTGAAGCAACGGCCTATGAACGGGCTGGAAGGGCATAATACTTGGCCTGGCCTCCCCCTCTAGGGCGACCTCGGCCACCCCGACCTCCACCTCAAGTTGTATAAGCAGGTGGGGTAGTACCTGGGGCTGGAAGAATAGTTGGAGGACCCGGTGGAGCATGTGGGGCCAGATAAGCCTAAGATGATGCACCCCTCCTAGCTCTGGGAAATCTCTGAACATGTGGCGAGGGTCACCACACTCAAAACAACCCCTCGGAGGACGTGGCGGCTGCTGCTGACTCTGAACTGGCCTGCTGGACTGGCCAATAATAGCACCTCAAGCAGGAGGCACACTAGATAATAGTAGTGCATAATAAGGCTCCTGGGGTCTAGGAAGAGCTGGAATACCACTGGCTGTTGGGAGAGCTAAATAAACTTGGAGACTCCCAAATCCCCTACCGTGGCGTGCTGCTAGTGCACGAGCTCCTGAATAATGACAAGTCTCTCGAGACCTATTAGCCTCCCTCTCCTCTCTGTCCCGAGCAAACATGCCATCTATCCTCCGTGAAATACTCATTGCCTGCTGGTAAGTGATATCCATCTCCAACTCCCTGTCCATACTGGTCCGAATACTGGGGTGGAGTCTCTCTATGAAGCGTCAGACTCTCTCTCTAATCGTACCAACCAAGGCCGGTGCATGATGAGCCAAGTCACTGAAACAAACTGCATATTCCGACACAGTCATAGTACCCTGGCGTAATTGCTAAAACTCTGCACGCCAAGCATCCCTGAGGCTCTAAGGGACAAACTCAAGCAAAATTATCTCTAAGAATTGATCCCAAGTAAGTGAAGCTGTCTCATCCGGACTACTCAACTCATAGGCACACCACCACTGATAAGCTGCTCCGCTCAGCTAGAAAGCGGTGAAAGAAACCCCACTCATCTCCACAATTCCCATAGTGCGGAAAATACGATGACACTCCTCAAGAAAATCCAGAGCGTCATCCGAAGCTAGTCTGCTGAAAGTAGGTGGGTGGTACTTCTTGTACCTCTCAAGTATGAGTTGTTCTGCCTCAGAAGCAACTACCCTAGCATCATGCTGAGCTGGAGCCTCTAGGGGCATAGGAATATACTCTGGGACCTACCCAACATGGACCCTCTGCTCAGGAGTACAGGCTGCAAGAGTTTGTGCCCCTACCCCGGCCTGAGATGTGGATGGAGTTATCGGGAGTAGTCCCGCCTGAGTCAGAGTGCTGAAAACACTCATGAACTGAGCCAAAGTCTCCTGAAGGGCTGGAGTAGCAGTATGGATCTCCTGTGCCCCTCCAACTAGAGTTGCTAGGGGCTCCTCTGTCGCTGCTCTCGCCGGTGCTTGGGCTGCACCGCGTGCTCGTCCCCTACCCCTGCCCATGCCTCCGGCGGCTCTGGTTGGGGGCTCGGGTGCCTGATCGTCAGTCCGTCCGGTGCGGGTCCGCACCATCTGTGAGAGAGAATAGAATAGAGTTTAGAATTTTAATGTCAATAACTCGCACGACAAGGAATTCCAATAATATGATTGTTCTTAACAGTTACATAGCCTCTCAAAGATAGATACAGACGTCTCAGCACTGATCCACGAGACTCAAATAAACTGGCTTGTGACTTGTGACTCCTATGAATCTAGACGCTCTGATACCAACTTGTCACGACCCGATTTACCCTCCAAAAGGTATCGGGACAGCACCTAATCTCTACGACTAGGTAAGCCTAAATTTTTGCGGAAGATATTAAGCAAAAACAATAAGTAAAGATAGAGTAAGGTAAATCTACTAAGTAAAGCATCGCCACTCGCCATGTACAAGCAAAATTCCCAAAACCCGGAATGGAACTTTTAAGTCACAAGCTCTATACCGTAATAGCTCTATACAACGAGGAAGAAATACATAAAAGTCTCTATCTGACTGGAATGGAGAGTGACTCGAAGGATTCTGTTGACGCGGAAGAATTACCTTATGATCTCCTCAAGCAGCTACGACGACCATTAGCCACGGGACTAAGAGCTGGAACCTGGATCTGCACACGAAAAACATGTGCAGGAAAGGGCCTGAGTACACCACGTTCGGTACCCAGTAAGTGTCAAGCCTAACCCCAGTCAAATAGTGACGAGGTCAGGTTAAGGCTCTACTGGATTTTATAAATTTAAACAGTTTAAATATTGTGGAAAGGAAATAAGTTCTAAAGTAAACAGTTCAAATGAATAATCTGAATTAAACAGCAAAATGGAGCTCTCGGCTCGGCACAACGTATCTCACAGTGGAAACTCCCGGGATACCGTCCGGTAGTTCCAAATATAATCATGCAGTACAGGGGGGATCTCCCAGAATACGTCCGTAGTCCCTAATTTAATTATGCAATATATGAGGGATCTCACAAAATACGTCTGTAGTCCCCAATTTAAATACACAGTGCTGGGGGATCTCCTAGAATACGTCCATAGTCCCCAATTTAAATATGCAATGCGAAGAATGCCAAATAAACATCAATTCTAACGGTACATAAAAATACAAGTAGGAAAAGCAAGAAAAACTAACTAAACATGGTGCATAGAGTGTCAATTAAGCAATTTAATATGGAAACAATAGGCATGCTTTCCTAATCTAAGATGAACAATTAAACATGTATAAATGATGTAACAAAAAACAAGGCATTGCATAATTTTTGAAGGAAGAGTGGGATTTTGCAGAAATGGCCCATGTACGTACTCGTCACCTCACGTACACGGCGCCCACACAACAATTATATCAAAACAACCTAAGGGAAATTCCACAACACAGAGTTAGATAAGCCACTTACCTCGACGGCTCTACTCAACCCGAAACCACGTTCTTGCCACAAGTATTCGACTCTGAATGGCCCAAATCTATTCAATTCAATTGCATAATGTAATATCACTTTAAGAAAGCAATCTATCTAATTAGTTCGAAGCAAATACACGAAATTAGGAAAATTGCCCAAAACGTCCCCCGGGCACACGTCTCGGAATCGAGTGAAAGTTAAAAATTTAGAACACCCATTCACTCATGAACACACTCGAACAAGAATCATCTAAATCCGACATCAAAATCCCATTAAATTCTCGAATTTCTACTTGGGGGACATTTCTCCCATTATTCTAATTTTCTCCCAATTTTCCTTGATTAGGTTGAAGACATTGTTATAGATTAATGATATATAAGTGAAATAGGATTAGGAATCGCTACCTATGAGTCTTCTCTTCGAAACCCACTCAAGAATATCCTAATCCCGAGCTCCATATCGTTTTTAGAAGATATGAAATTCAAACCCTCGAATTAGATGTTATCTGCCCAGCGATTCCGCACCTGCGACCCATTAGGCCGCACCTGCGGAAAAGACATCGCAGGTGCGGAAACTCATTAAAGGGCTGGGGGTCGCACCTGCACTCTCTGGGCCGCACCTGCGAGCCCAGCCGCCTAGGCCCAAACCGCACCTGCGCAACATAAATCGCACATGCGGCTCCCCTTCCGCAGGTGCGAAACACTAGAACCAGCAATGTTTCAGCTGGTGTTTAAGTTCAAACCATCCCGTTGAGCATCCAAAACATCCCCGAGTCCCCTGGGACCTCAACCAAAGCTACCAACCAGTCTTAATACTTCATCCAAACTTAGTTGAGTCTTCAAAACACATCACATAACACCAAAATCACCAATTATACATGGATTCAAGCCTACAGACTTATGAAATTTCCAAAATCCACAACCGATATCGAAACATGTCAAAACTAATCCGAATGACCTCAAATTTTACACACAGGTCATAAATGACACTACGGACCTGTTGCCACTTCCGAAATCCCATTCCGAGCCCGATATCAAACTTTTACCTATCGGTCGGAATCGCTGAACTTCTAACTTTCGCCAATTCAAGCCTAAATCTACTACAGACCTCGAACACACATTTCTGACACGCTCCTAACCCCGAAATCACTCAACGCAGCTAACGGAGTCGATGAAATTTCATTATGGATCCGTCTTCACACAGTTCCAACAACGGTTCGATTTCTAAAACCTAAACCCAGATATAGGGACTATGTGTCCAAAAACTCTCCGAGATTCACAACTAATCACTCCGACAAGTCACATAAGCAGATACAAATATGGGGAAAGCAGTTATTAGGGGATCGGGGCGCTAACTCTCAAAACAACCGACCGGGTCGTTACAAATTATCCCTTTAAATTATTTTGAGATGACTTAATAATTTAAATTTATTATTTGTATTCACATATAGGTTTCATAATATTTTACCTTATTTTACATAATTATATTAGTACTGATAGGCAATTTACACGATTTTACAATAATAGCCTATGTGCTACGCATAATTAGATTTTTAACTTTATTTTTTGCCAAATAACATTTTTATATTTTAGTAATGTTAAGTTATTATTTCAATCACTTTGTTTCACAAGTGATATTTTATTATCTATTAAATAGTTTTACAAATTATTTTATTAAACAAATTCATGTATTTCCCAATTTTTAGTATTTTCTTACCAAAATCAAGGCCCAAACACTTGACCCAATACCCCATGTTGCCCTGGCCCAAACCAAACAACCATTTTTATTTCAACCCGGTCGGAATCCATTTACTCTATCCGCCCCACTTCCCTTTAATAACGGTCGTTGATCTTAGATGATCAACGACCCATAATAATCCCTACCTTTTTCTTATACCCATTTACCCTAAAACCCTAACCCATTTCCCTCACCCAGCCGCAATTCTCTCATCTACACTCTCATACTAAACCTAAGCCGACCATGGAAATCCCTTCTTATTCTTTCCTTATACGCGTCCATACGCGTGTTTACTTACCTTTCTTGTTATTGTTACTCATTCTATGGTAACTTTCGTTACCATCTCACTTATGGCAAGCCAGATTATCATAGATCCGGCTTTAATTCTGTGGTTTTGGGTGCTATTGTGGTTCTATGCACTGGAGAAGAGAAAAATCTCTCTTGTATATGGTATATCTCTGTTGATTCCTCCATGATTGGGGCTTGTGAATGATTTGCCCTAAGTTCGATTCCAACTAGGGTTTGGATTCCGATTCTTCTTTTACTTGTTCTATTACAGATTGCATGGGATATTTTCTTTCCTAATTTAGGTTTAATTGATTATTTTCCTTGTTTGTTCGTCTTAATTTGAATACTATATAAACCCCTCCCCATTTTCCCCTTTGCACGAACCTTAGTCACTGCAATTAACTATTGTTACTCACTTATTCTCTCATTCTATATACTATTTTGAAATTTGAGACCTTGGCCGACTGAATGTTAAAGCCACCGGAAATTTGGTTGTAGCTCTTTCTCAGTGCGAGCACTGCCCGAGGCTCACTTGAAACCCTTGGGAACTCTGACGTACCGGGATTTTAAGGTGTTGCTGTTCTTTTGCTATTAACGATTAAAGTACTGTTGGATATTCTTGGCAAACTTGTCCGTTAATTTGTAGCTGGTAAGTGTTTTTGGTCGTTGCAGTTTCATTCTCTATTCGTTGGTGTTCATGCTTTGTATATTTATGTCATTGAAACCTTTGTGAATCAGTATGCTACTATGTAATCTCTGTTTGCAACCCTATTTCCTCTGAAGTTATTTTCCTGGCTCTATACTTCTTCTAGCATCTGAACTTGCCTAAACTCTAACCCTGATTCTGTCTTTCTTAAGAATGTCTAGCCTAGTGTGCTTGTGTGCTTATATCTGCTGCTTGTTCTGAGTTTATCTTTTGCTTTGTTCTGGATTATTGTGATAAACCAATTCACGCCCAGAATGTGTTCTAATTCCTGTTGAATCATTCATGTATAACTTAATGCTTTCCTAGAATTAATTCTTGATCATGTTATAAGCTAAACATGCTTTCCTCCTACTTAATGTGTGCTCTCTGATTTGTTCACTCCTGTACTCGTTAATATTGCCTAACACTTCTAGGATGAGATTCAATATCTACCTCTTCCCCGATATGTGGTTAAGACCTAATGCTTGCATGTCCTATTAATCTGGAGTGAAATATCTCCACTTATAATGAGTTCTAGTATTGTTTTTGAACCTTTATACTATGATTGTTACTCAATATGTTCAGCCTCTTGTTCAACTAAATGATATGCTTCCATTTGTAAACTATGCCCACCAGCTTGTTGTTTTGCTATTTGTGACCACATTCTCCTTAGGCTCTCGCGTTAAAAAAGAACCTTCATGTAAAAACTGCCATCCACTTGTTCCTGTCTATGACTTTGCTAGATTCTCATGTTAATTGTCTGAAGTCCTTTAGGCTAATTCTGGACTATGCTTTGCTTTGAAACTCTATCTGAAGTAGTTTGCTAGTTTATGGTTTTCAAACCTATCATTGGGTACTTATTTTTGTCAATATCATATGTGCTTGTAAGGGATTTTGTGTAACCTTATTTATGGGTCTTTGTCTGGAAATCATTGCTCTCTCTGTTAGCTATAGTATTAAGGGATGAAACTCCTAAGTCTTAAAATTTGTTTGGTTGACCTAGTACCAAGCTTGTCACTTGTGTTGTTATGGCTATTTAGTATTTCATGGGTAAGCAAGGCATATGTCTTAAGGTTTGGGCCTAGTTGTTGGGCCAGTTTCGTACTCAAAACTGAAGCGTATTAATAGCCACCTGAAGTGTGGGCACGTTCATCACCTAAGGTTTCGGGATCAATTGAAAACCCAGAAGCAGCCTTAGGTATCCTGCATTCGCTGTATTTAGGCATATAGGCGCCCTATTAATTCTGTACCTTATTGGTATTTGATTAATTGTTTTCTGTGTTAACTCGTTCAATTTCTACCACTAAATAAACCCCTCCCCTAATTCCTTGTGAAGAGACCTTAGACTGAAATTAAATATTGTTACTCTCTTATTCTCTCATTCTATACTATTCTGAAATTTGAGACCGTGCCCGGCTGAAAGCCAAGGCCACCAAAAATTCGATTGTTGTTCTTTCTCAATGCGAGCATTTCCCAAGGTCCATTCAAAACCCTTGGGTGTAACGATCCGGCTGGTAGTTTTGAGACTTAGAGCCCCGATCCCCTAATAACTGCTTTCGCCACGTTTGTTTCTGCTATTGAGACTTACCGGAGTGATCAACTATGGAATTCGGAGATTTTTAGGACACTTAGTCCATAAATGTGAGTTTAAGACTTAGAATTTGGACCATAGTTGGAATTATGTGAAGACGGGTCTGGAATAGAATTCTGTCAACTCTGTTAGCTCCGTTGAGTGATTTTGGGTTAGGAGCACGTCAGGAATGTGTTTTCGAGGTCTGTAGTAGATTAAGGGTTGAATTGGCGAAAGTTAGATTTTCGGCGATTTCAGCCAATAGGGGAATTTTGATATCGAGCTCGAAATGGAATTCTGAGAGTGGTTGTAGGTTTGTAGTGTCATTTTTGACCTTTGTGTCAAATTTGAGGTCATTCGGACTAGTTTTGACATGTTTCGACATCGTTTGTAGATTTTGGAAAACTGTTAAGTTCTTAGGCTTGAATCCATGTTTAATTCTTGTTTTTGGTGTTATGTGATGTGGTTTGAAGGCTATACTAAGTTCGAATGAGGTTATAGGACTGGTTGGTAGGTTTGGTTGATCCTGGGGGCCTAGGGTGTGTTTCGGATGCTCAACGAAAAGAAAATGGGACTTAGGCAAATTCTAAAGTTGGTTGTTTCTGGTGTTTTCGCACCTGCGGATGTTGGACCACAGGTGCAGCTCAAGAACGGCAGAAGCAGAACCGCATCTGCAAAGAAGGGATCACAGGTGCGGTGCTTGGGGATTTAATGAAAATCCGCAGATGCGGAGCCCCAGCCGCAGGTGCGGCCCCATGGATCGCAGATGCGGAAATCAGTGGGCAGATATAGAAAATTCTAGGGTTTGAAATTTCATAACACTAAAATCGATTTGGAGCTCGGTGGGAGACGATTTCTCGAGGGATTTTGAAGGAAAATCATTGGGTAATGAATTCTAACTCTAGTTTGATCATAATACAATAATCTATTGTTGTTTTCCTCTTCTAATTAAGGAATTTGAGGGTAAAAGTTTGAAAATGGGAGAAATGTTCCCCAATTGAAAATCCGAGGTTTGAGTGAGATTTTGACGTCGGATTTTGATGGTTTTTGTTTGAGTGTACTCGTGAGTGAACGGGTGTTCATAATTTGTGAATTTTACCTGATTCCGAAGCGTGGGCCCGGGGGACTTTTTGGGGAAATTTTTCTAATTTCGTATTTTAGCTTCGAATTAATTAGTTAAATTAGTTACTTAAAGTTATATTAACATTATGCAATTAATTTGAATAGATTTGGTCCATTTGGAGTCGGTTACTCGTGGCAGGAACATGGTTTCAAGTTGATTTGTGCGGTTGAGGTAAGTGGCTTGCCTAACCTTGTGTTGGGGACTTTCCCTTAGGATATTTGATATTAATTGTTGTGTAGGCGCCGTGCACGTGAGGTGACGAATACATACCAGGCCATTATTGCTAAAATCTCATTTTTCCTTCT
Source organism: Nicotiana undulata (assembly GCA_005239495.1). NCBI lineage: Eukaryota > Viridiplantae > Streptophyta > Magnoliopsida > Solanales > Solanaceae > Nicotiana > Nicotiana undulata. The sequence goes on from MDKH01014346.1 coordinate 26,034, forward strand.
TAAATCGTAAATTGTTCTTTCTTCTATTAAATTGCATTAATATGTTAAATTGTTTAACTTAGATTAGAAATGCATGCTTACGTGTCTAATTGTCTATTAAATACTTTGTGCGCCATGCTTAGTTAGATTACTGCTTTTCCCTACATGTGATTAGATGATTTGTATGAATTGATGCCATACTTTGTCATTTATCTTGCATCGCATATTTAAATTGGGACTACGGACGTATTCCGGGAGATCCCCCAGCACTGCATATTTATTTTGGGACTACGGGCGTATTCCAAGAGATCCCCATGTACTGCATATTTAAATTGGGACTACAGACGTATTACGGGAGATCCCCCTTTTACTGCATATTTATTTTGGGACTACGGACGTATTTCAGGAGATCCCCCTGTATTGCATAACCATCTGGAACTACAAGATGGTATCCCGAGAGATTCCACCTTGTGTTGACCTTGTTCTGAGTCTAGGGCTCCCTTTACTACTAAGTTTTTGAACTGTTTCTGTAACTGTTTACTGTAGGTTTTGCTTATCTCTTTTACTGTTTTAAATTGTTTATATTGATTCCAGTAGGGCCTTAACCTGACCTCGTCACTACTTGACCGGGGTTATATTTACTGGGTACCAAATATGGTGTACTCATGCCTTTTCCTGCACATGTTTCGTGTGCAGATCCAAGTACAAGCTATCAGCCTCGTGGATAGTATTTGTTGCTGATTCAAGGAGACTACAAGGTATTTCTACCGCATCCGCAGAATCCTCAGAGTCCCCTTCCATTCTATCGCTTAGATATTTCTTATGTACTTTCCAAACTTGTTAGAGCTACAGTAGTTATAAGAGGCTTGTGACTGTTTGTGACATTCCCGGTCATTAGGATGGATATTTTTGTACATGCCGAGCGGCATCATTATGTTATTCAGAATATGTCCTTATTTTCTTTATTTATTGTGTTTTTAATTAAGGTTTATCCACAAAATTAGGAATACCTAGTCGTAGAGACTAGGTGCTGTCACAATACCTTTCGGAGGGTAAATTTGGTCGTGACATTGGGAACTCTGACGCACTAGGGTTTTAGGGTTCTGCTGCTCTTTGCTACTATGAATCGAATTACTTCTGGAATTTGCTCTTCTCGTTTGTTTGCTTGTTAACTTGTAACTGGTGAGTACCTTTGGCTCTCGCAATTTCATTTTTTTTCTTGTGCTAATGCTCATGCTTTGTATATCTTTGTTTCTTAAGCTTCAATGAACCAATATGCTTCTATGTTTATGGTCCTATTTGATTTGAAGTTATCCTGTAACCTTATGTTTTCCTAGCATCAAAACTTGCCTAAAAGCTTTAAGTTTCGTACTGTCTAAAACCTGCTTAGCCTAGTGTGATATTATATGTTTGAATGCTATTCTACTGCTTGTCATGAGTTCATCTCATGCTTGTTTCAGATTCCTATGATAGGGTAATTCATGCCTAATGTATCATTTCCCATTGTGTCATTCCTGTGCCACATGTTGGCTTCTTTATGATTTATCTATGCTTATGCAATGTCAGCATTGCCTAAAATTCTAAACCAACATGACATGTTTTCTTACTTATGTATAAATTGAATGCATGCTCTGTGACTCGTTCAATTCTATGTTCTTAAAATATTGCTTAAGACTCCAGTACCTAGCTTTATTTTGTACCTGGTTAACTGATACAAGTCCTGATGACTACCTATCTTGTTAAGCATGATAATGTTTTTAAGTTTTCCATGTGACTACCTGCCAAACATTGTAGACTATGCTTACTAGCTTATTTGTCGTGTTCACTAGGCTCCCATGTTAGAATTCCAATGCGCAAACCGCTATCCTTCATTCTGCTAGACCTTCATGTAAAACTCTTATGTCAAAAGTTCCTTAGGCTAATTTTGGATCATGCTTTACTTTGCAACTCTCTTTGGAATGGTTCATTATCCTATAGTGGTCAATTCGATCGCTTTTAAACTTTCTTTCAAGAATTACAAGCCTCAACTTGCTTCATATGTATCTTGTGTGCCTTCAATCTAGCTTAGTCATGTTATATGTCTTAACTAGAACTGCTATTAGCTATATCTTTAGGAACTAGTATTCAAGTTGTTTTAGTTAGATTCTGTAAGTCTTTCGTCACTAGTATGACTGAGTTTGGCATGTGTATGGGTAAATAAGTGTTGGGCCATGCACGTTGGGCATGAAACTCAATTGGTTACGAAATGATTGTCTGGGTCTGGTGTTGTGCGAAGATCGAGACCATTGAAGGCCTGGGGACATCCCTGGGTTGTTCGGTATTGGGCCTGTAATTGTTCTATTGGGCTTGTAGTTGTTTCATTCTGTAACTAGTCATATTTAGGTTTATAATATGTTAGTTGGGCATGTAATAATTTGTAATAACGGATAATGGGGAGATTAATGAAAGGGTACTGGGGTATTCTAATATTTGCATGAAAGGGGTAGAAAACATGCCTATAGGGTCATGTGCTTTATGTGCCATTTTGCTTAGCTTGCTTAGAAAGCCTATCCATAAAATCAACACTGATAATTCTCAGTTTTTTCGAACTATTTTACTGTCTTATTACACAAACATTTTAGAGATCATGCCTATAAGGTTTGCAATGTCTTTAATCTGCAAATTTTTACTCTAAAGTTGCAGTACTGCCTGTACGATACATGAAATCAGAATCATATAGGAACCATGCCTATAGGATTTAACAATCCAAATACATCTTAATTTTGAAAGCATCCACTACTTAATCTGAAAATCAGTTTGCGTTCTTCTTTGCTTACGTGTGGAGGCTAACATGAGCCACTCTTTGTTGTTATGTGCAGTCCTATTTTCTTTGTATGTGCGATTAGTTTTTATCATTTTTGAGAAGCCTAATTAAGTCTAGAACCACCCAAATAGAGGTATAAAGCCTCCTGGATCTGTCACGACGCAATCTTCCCTCCATGAGAGGTCGCAACGACACCTAGTCTCTACGACTAGGTAAGCCTAACATTTGCGGAATAACAACAAAATGAACATAAATCGAAATCATTTACAGTAACAGAAATGAAATAGTAATAGAAATGTCGCTCGACATATATAATAACAACTCTCAAAGTACATACAGAGTTTTCCAAAGACCCGGAACATCATAAGTCACAAGCTTCTAAGAATTTACTATCTGTTATATACATTAGTATTTAGAGGTAGTGGAAGAAGAACTACACAAAAAGGAAGAGGGGGACTCCTAGGTATGCAGACGCGGCAAATGTACCTCGAAGTCTCCGTAGCAGCAGCAGGTGCATGACTAATAAGGTGGATGGAATGATATACCTGGATCTACATACAAAAACATGTGCAGAAGAGTAGCATGAGTACACCATAATGGTACCCAATAAATGCCAAGCCTAACCCCGGTCGAGTAGTGACGAGGTCAAGTCAGGCTCACTGGTAAATAATAAATGAAGTAGAAATTATACAGTATAATAATAAACTGGAACTAAGCAAAAGGAAACACAACAAATAATAGTTCAACACATAGAATAAACGACAGGGGATCTCCCGAAGTACCGCCTCGTAGTCTCAAAAGTAAATGTACAGGGAGAACTCCCGAGGTACCGCCTCATAGTCTCAAAAGTAAATATGCAAGGGGATCTCCTAGGACACCGTCCCAAAGTAAATACTTATCTCAAACAAATGAAGATAACAGTTACAACAAGAGAATCTATAGTTTGGATAAGTACGAGTCAAGAAAAGAAGCAGGAATTCAATAATCATGTTGCAAAGAGTTCAGATAAGCAATTAAGTCATGTAAACATGCTATTTTAATCTAACAGGATAACTACACATGCTAGTATACTCAATTAAGATGAAAACATGTAATTACTCAATAAAAATCGGGTTTTGCAACAAATAGCACGTGTACGCACTCGTCACCTCGCGTACATGACACTCACATATCATATCAGTATCAAAACCTAAAAGGACTTCCCCCCCCCCCCCCATAATGTTAGGCAAGCCACTTACCTCGAACCAAACTCAATCAATTGGTAGCAATGCTTTTCCCACGAATATCTGACTCTAAATGGCCCAAATCTAGCCAAAATCAATTACATACCATAAATATATCTACAATAAACTAATATAATCAATGGAATCTAAGCTAAAGCAAGAAATTAGGAAACCCACCCAAAAGCCTCCCTGGAACCACGTATCGAAATCGGGTAAAATTCACTAAATATGAACACGCATTCACTCACGAGTCCAACCATACAAGAATTAGTCGAATCCAACCTCAAATCGCCTTTCAAAACTCGAATTTTTAGTCTATGAGTTTCTACCATTTTCCCCCAAATTTCCAACTCAAATCCTCAATTAGATGATGAAAATAGCAATAGATTCATGAAATATAGTCCAATACGAGTTAGAATCAATTATCCTAACGGTTTTCATGAAGAACCCTCCAAAAATCGCCTCACACTGAGCCCTCAAAGTCCCAAAATCAAAATGGGAATCAAACCATCGATATTATCTTTTTCTGCACAGCAATCTCACTTCTGTGAGCCTATAACCTCACCTGCGGTGCCGCACTTGCGGAAATTACATCGCAGGTGCGTAAGACTTAAAAGTCTGGGTCAGCATCCGTGAGCAATGGGCCGCACATGTGTGCCCCCTGCCCAGGCTGCCCATACCCGCTCCTACGACCCCTTCCTCCGCATCTGCGAATGCGCAGATGCGGATACCTTCTTGCACATGCGCTCACAGATCCTCTTGACCAAAATCGCACATTCGCCCCTCATTCCGCACGTGCAAGTTCGCACATACAGTCTCCCCCCGCAGGTGCGAAACACCAGAAACCAGCAATCTACAGCAAATGTCTAAGTCCCAATTTCAATCTGTTAAGCATCCGAAATACACCAAGGCCCCGCGGACCACAACCAACCAGTCCTAAAACACCATACGAACTTAGTCGAGCCCTTGAATCACATCAAACAACGCTAAAAACACAAATCACCCTCCGATTCAAACTTAATGAACTTGAAACTTCAAATTTCTACAACTAATGCTGAAACCTATCAAACCACATCCGCTTGACCCCAAATTTTGCACACAAGTCATATTCAACATGATGGACCTACTCCTATTTTTGGAATCGGAATCCGACCCCGATATCAAAAAGTCTGCTACCAGTCAAAATCTCCAAAAATTCGACTTTCACCATTTCAAGCCTAAATGAGTTACATAACTCCAAAACACAATCCGGACATGCCTCTAAGTCCAAAATCACCCAACAGAGCTAACGGAACTCCATTCCTGAGTCGTCTTCACACAATTCTGACTACGGCCAAAATCCTAAAACTTAAGCTTCTGTTTAGGGACTAAGTGTCCCAAAACACTCTGAATCCACAACCAACACCTCCCGACAAGACACATAAGCAGAAAGAGATACGGGGGAAGCAGTAAACAGGGGATGGGGGATATAACTCTCAAAACGACCGGTCGGGTAGTTACAAGACCATAGGCATGGGATGCGTAGTGCACGCATAAGACACGACTTAGAATTGAATTAGAACACTTTAGGTAAACAACTTCAGCATAGTAATCGGGTAGCATGAGATGATAGTTTGTGCTCGCTAAATAATATGAGCAACTCCTATCTAAAAGGAGTTGCAAAGTATTATTTTATGTTGCACGGGGTGATCCTTTAGGCTAAAAAACTTAGGAACCCCCCCCCCCCCCCCCCCCCCCCCCCCTTCATATGTTTGCTATTCAAACTTAGTCATTTAATATAGACCATCATAGTTGTATCCTTGTAATCCTTAAGATTAGTACCTATTCTCATTGTGTTATAATTCTTCGACTGTTATTTATTCTTTTTGTTTATTTGAGCATCCAGCCTAATTGCATAATCCACACAGTCTTAAGTTCGGTCGGGACCTATTGTTGTGGACCTCAAAGAGTGCCTAACACCTTCTCTTTGAGGTAATTTGAGCTCTTACCCGATCTTTGGTGGCGTTGACTAGTCAAACAGAGTTATTTGCATAATAGGTGCCCTAACGCACCTCAAAATCGTTAGGTGGCGACTCTTCTTTTTTAACACTCTACCCTTCATTTAAAAGAGTTGTCACATGTCGAAACCCGATTTTGCGAGAAAAAGGGGCGCGACATCTACCATTCTCATTTCTATGTTATTGTTGTACACTTAGACACCATGCCTATAGGATATATAATGTATGCTTTGTTGACCTAGATACCATGCATATAGGAAGTCAAATAATCAGTTGGTCAATTTGCTTATATTACTTACTACCCATCTAGATATCATGACTATAGGATTATAATCTTTTAATTGACTATTTCCGTTGTTTTCATTACAGTGCCTCGCCAAGATGACATGTCTATAGGAATAAAGTGTTATAAAATCAAGCCCAATCGTCAGCCGCTAGAAAACCTGCTCATAAGATGCTTATTGACGACTTCACTGCCTATAAAATACTGGAATCCAGAATCACATAGAAATCATGCCTATAGGACTCAACGATTCCAACACGTCCTAATGCTACATATTTCCTAACCAAAAATCTATCTGCGTGCTTTTCCTGCTTATGTGTGGAGGTTACTTGAGCCCCTATTATTGCAATTATGTGACGTCCTATCTGTTTTGATTGTCACCTAGTTTTATCATTTTGAGCAATTGAGTTGAGTCTAGAACTACCAAATAGTAGGTCCAAAGCCTCCTGCACCCTAGGTATGGGACGGGTAGCGCACGCATAGGGCACGACTTAGAATTGAATTAGAACGATTTTAAGTAAACAACTTCAACATAGTAATCGGGTAGCATGAGATGATAATTTGTGCCCACTGAATAATATGAGAAACTCCTACCTAAAGAAAGTTGCGTAATATTATTTATGTTGCACGGGGTGATCCTTTAGGCTAAAAAACTTAGGACCCCCTTTCCTTTATATGCTTGCTAAAAGGATTTAGTCATTAAACATAGACTAACGTAGTTGTAATCCTTGTGATCTTTAAAATTTGTATCAATTATTCATATAGTGTAATGATATTTTTCCTTACACTGGTTTACGTCATAATAGGACTTTCAAATTTCATATCTTTTAACTTTCATGCTCGCCTAGTTTAATCATATAATCCACATAGTGTAAAATTCGACCGGGAACCACAGTTGTGGACCTCGAAGAGTGCCTAACACCTTCTCCTTGAGGTAATTTGAGCCCTTACCTGATCTATGGTGGCGTTGAGTAGCCAAATAGAGTTATTTGCAAATAGGTTCCCTAACGCACCTTAATAATCATTAGGTGGAGAATCGTCTATTTTAACACCCTAATTTAAAAGAGTTTTCACACGTCGAAACCTGCTTTCACGAGAAAACGGGGCCCGGTAGACTGCTGATAAACTAAGTGGCAATGTGAGCCTGTAGGCCACCTCACCTACTCTCTCAAGAATATCAAAGGGCCTGATATACCTAGGGCTCAACTTTCCCTTCCCGAACCTCATCACACACTTCATGGGTGAAAACCGGAGCAATACACTCTCTACAACCATGAATGCAACATCACGAACTCTACAGTCGATATAACTCTTCTGCCTCGACTAAGTGGTGCAAAGTTGATCCTGAATAATCTTAACCTTATCCAAGGCATCTTGTACCATCTCGGCACACAACAACCGAGCCTCTCTCGGCACAAACCATCCAACAGGCGAACGACATCGCCTCCCATATAATGCCTCATAAGGAGCCATCTGAATTCTCAACTGGTAGTTGTTGTTATAGGAAAACGTCACAAGCGGAAAGAAAGGATCCCAAGAACCCGAATATCCATGACGCAAGTGCGAATCATATCCTCCAATATCTTAAAAGTGCGCTCGAATCGCTCATCTGTCTAGGATGAAATATTGTACTCAACTCCATGGGCGTGCCTAACACACATTGTACGGACCTCCAGAAGTGCGAGGTAAATTGCGTAGCTCGATCGGACGGACGATCTCGTGAATATAAATCTCAGCTAACCGCTTTGAGAATAGGTAACTACCACTAGAATAATATGAGCCGACTTGGTCAACCTATCCACAATAACCCATACCGCGTCGAATTTCTTCGGAGTCCGTGGGAGTCCAACAACAAAATCCATAGTGATACGCTCCCACTTCCACTCAGGAATCTCTAACCTCTGAAGAAAACCACTAGGCCTATGATGCTCGTACTTTACTTGTTGACAATTTATACACCGATCTACATATGCAACTATATCCTTCTTCATCCTCCTTCATCAATAATGTTGCCGCAAATCTTGATATATCTTGGCGGCACCAAGATGAATAGAATAACAGGAACTGTGGGCCTCCTCATAAATCAACTCACGAAGCCCATCCACACTGCACACACAATACGATCCTGTATCCGTAAGCAAATGGGGGTCATCATACTGACGCTCTCTGATGCACCCATACAAGGAAGACCGAGAGAGTGTGCAAGCTAGAACATGACTAGGCTCCGAAACATCTAACCTCACGAACTGATTGGCCGAATCTTGAACATCTGCTGCAAGCGGACTCTCACCAACTCGAATATACGCAAGGCTACCCATACTCACTGCCTTTCTACTCAAGGCATTGACCACCACATTGGCCTTCCCGGGATGATACAAAATGGTGATATCGTAGTCTGTCAACAGATCCAACCACCTCTTCTGCCTCAAGTTGAGATCCTTTTGATTGAACAAATACTATAGACTGCGATGATCCGTGAATACCTCACACGACATGCCATAAAGATAATGCCTCCAAATCCTCTGCGCTTCAACAATGGCTGCCCAACTCTAAGTCAAGAACAGGGTAATTCTTCTCTTGAATATTCAACTTTCGCGACGTGTATGCAATCACCTTGACATCCTGCATCAACACTGCAACGAGCCCAATATGAGATGCATCACAATATACCGTGTAAGATCCTGGACCTGTGGGCAAACCAACACTGGCGGCGTAGTCAAAGCAATCTTGAGCTTCTGAAGCTTAACTCACACTCAACTGACCATCTAAATGGGGAACCCTTCTGGGTCAATCTAGTCAATGGGGCTGCTATGGATGAAACCCCCTCCACGAACCAGCAATAATAACCCGCCAAACCCGGGAAACTCCGGATCTCTCTAGCTGAAGTAGGTCTAGGCATGTTCTGGACTGCCTCAATCTTCTTAAGATCCATCTTTATGCCCTCTGCCAATACAATATGCCCCAAAAAGGCGACTAAGTCTAACCAAAACTCACACTTCAAAAACTTGGCATATAACTAGCTATCTCTTAGGGTCAGAAGTATAATCCGAAGATTCTGCTCATGCTTCTCTCGACTTCGGGAGTAGATCAAGATATCATCAACGAATACAATCACAAAGAATCCAAGTAGGGCTTGAACACCTGGTTCATCAAATCCATAAATACTGTTGGGGCATTTTTCAACCCAAATGACATCACTAGGAACTCATGGTGCCCATACCAGGTCCGAAAAGCTGTCTTAGGGACATCAGATGCCCTAATCTTCAACTGATGGTAGCCAGACCTCAAATCAATCTTTGAAAACACCTTGGTACCCTTAAGTTGATCAAATAAGTCATCAATCCTTAGCAAGAGATACTTGTTCTTGATACTGACCTTGTTCAACTACCGATAGTCTATACACATCCTCATTGATCCATCTTTCTTCTTCACGAACAACGCACCCCAGGGAGAGACACTAGGTCATATGAATCCCTTATCAAGAAAATCTTGCAACTGCTCCTTCAATTCTTTCAACTTCAGCGAGGCCATAAGGCATGGTGGAATATAAATGGGCTGAGTGCCCGGAGCCAAATCAATACAAAAGTCAATATCTCTGCCGGGTGGCATCCCTGGCAAATTTGCAGGAAACACCTCTAAAAACTTATGAACAACTGGTACTGAATCCATGGAAGGAACCTCTGCACTAGAATCACAGACATAGGCCAAATAGGCTAGACATCCCTTCTCGACCATACGACGAGCCTTCACATAAGAAATATATATGCTGGTAGAGTGGCCAAGAGTCCCTCTCCGCTCTAATCGAGGAAACCCCGGCATAGCTAAGGTCACCATCTTGGCGTGACAATCCAATATAGCATGATAAGGTGACAACCAATCCATACCCAAGATAACATCAAAATCTACCATATCAAGAACTAGAAGATATACGTTTGTCCCAAGACTCCCAATAGTAACCACAAGCGATAGACGCGATCTACAATAATAGAATCTCCCACATGCATGGATACATACATAGGAGCACTCAAAGAATCACGGGGCACAACTAGATATGAAGCAAAATATGATGAAACGTAGGAATAAGTAGAGCCTGGATCAAATAGAACTGAAGCATCCCTATGGAAAACTGGAACAATACTTGTGATAATGACGTTAGATGACTCGGCCTCAAGCTTAGCTGGGAAAGCATAACATCGGGGTTGGGCCCTCTTACTCTGAACTACGCTCCTAAGACAGCCTTTAGCTGGTTGGCCTCCACTTCTAACGGCCTGAAATCCACCTCTGGCTGCATGACCCCTGCCTCAAGCCGGCTGAGTGGGCAGTGGAGCAACCGATGCCGGAATCATGGCACGCGAACTCTTATGTGGCATACCGCCCAACAATATCGGATAGAACCTCCTGGATGTGGCCAATACCTCCAATAGTAACCACACACGAGCGATAGACGCGATCTACAATAATAGAATCTCCCACAGGCATTGATACATACATAGGAGCACTCAAAGAATCACGAGACACAACCAGATATGAAGAAAAATATTATGACATGTAGGAATAAGTAGAGCCTGGATCAAATAGAACTGAAGCATCCCCATGGCAAACTGGAACAATACTTGTGATAACGGCGTCAGATGACTCGGCCTCAGACCTAGCTGGGAAAGCATAACATCGGGGTTGGGCCCTCTTACTCTAAACTAAGCCCCTAAGACGGCCTCTAGCTGGCTGGCCTCCGTCTCTAACGACCTGAAATCCACCTTTGGCTGCATGACCCTTGCCACTAGATGGATGAGTGGGCGGTGTAGCAACTAGTGCCGGAATCATGACACGCGAACTCTGATGTGGCATGCCGCCCAACAATCTCGGATAGAACCTCCTGAATGTGACCAATACCTCCACACTCAAAATACATATCTTGCTGGTGTGGCTACTGACGCAGAAGTTGAAGTTGACCCAATAACCACGATGATAGCTCTAAATTAGAAGTGCAATAATAGGATCTGATAGTGCATTGCAGGCTGGATGCCCAGAATGAGGCACATAAGGACCACGACTCCCTGAAGCGCTGACTAAAATGGCCTGGGAGAATGGCCTCTACAAAAAGTACTCCTACCTCAAAATGAGGCACCAATGAAACCACCGAAAAGACGAGGCCTCTTGCCAGACACCAACCCCATTTCCTGAGTCCATCTAGTAATATCTCTGGCCGTCTGGAAAGAAATATCACTTATGGTCTCCTCGTCCATCTCTAGCCTGATAAGTCCATCAATAAATCTTCTCACTCTCTCCCTCTAAGTAGGAATCAAGATCGTGCCATGGCATGCTAGGTCCTGTCGCGTCCCCTTTTTCCTCTCCTTGCGGATCGGTCAGGGTTTTGACATTATTGGGACAACTCATTTCCTTTTGGGATAAGGGATGTGAAGGATTTGAAGAGTCACCACCTAACGAATTAAGGTGCGTTAGGGCACCTATTAATGGTCACTTATAACACTAATTGTATAACCAGAGATTGGGTAAGGGCTTGAAATTACTTCAAGGGGAAAGTGTTAGGCACCTCTCAAAGTCAACAATTGTGGTTCCCGGCCAAACGGACTTTGTGAATTAATCAAGTAGGAAATCGGAAGTCTAAGCACACACATGTAAACAAATAAAGGCTTAAAAGATTTACAGTCTAAGCACACATATGTGATAAAGGTCAAGGGAAGTCCTAAGTTGTTAATCCTATAGGATCACATCTGTACAATGCCCGGTAATTACTGCTCAATGAGGGGCTACACGTGGCATTAGCGCACAGGTCATCATATTCTTTTCTACTCGTTATCCTACCCCGTAACGGTTATTAAGCGAGTTTTATTTAGCGATCTCTAAGCGTGTTGTTACCCGTCCCTTTCTTGTGGTCCTGGATGGATTTAGGACCTCTAGATATAGGCAGTTCTAGACAAACCCCTAAGGTTTAAAAGGACAAAATTCTAGGCGACAGGCAAGAACAAATAGGACTTAGCAAATAAGTGAAGGAAGCAAATAAAAGCTCAAAGTTACCTCCACACATAATGCAGATAAACAGTATGTCTCAAACACAAACAAGAGAAGCTTTTTTATTAGAGAAAAGACCTTAACAGGATATCTAAGTGAATGTCAATGCACAGAAATATGCAACTTTGTTTATAACAAACTCAACGCCAGGGTCCTAATCAATTTGCCTACTGATTTTAAACATGTGAGTATTTAAGCAGTAAACACAATCAAAATAGTTTTCTCGGTTTCATAAAGGTTAATTACCTAAGGATTGCCTAGGCGTGGGATTGTGCATAACAGTTATGAGTTGTTTAAACAGTTTGAGAGTACTTAACCTACAACATGTTGTTCTAGGTGATGTAAATATGAGAGCGAAAGGATTGGTACCAGTTTTGATTAAAAGCAAATATGACAATTATACGTGGGACCGTTTTATACCTTTTCCATGGATCAGTTAGTTAAACTAGGTTTCTGCAAACAAAATCCTAGAGCATGGTATCTAATATGCACATACAAATGGCAGAATTGTTAAGACATAACTTCTAAATACACAGTATTCCTAAGGCATGATTTTTAAATGCACACAAGAGTTACAGAATTATTGAAACATGATTTATGAATGCACACAAGATTAACAAAATTATTAAAGCAGGATTTTTGGATGCACACAAGAGTAACAGTTTTTATGTTAATGTTATTTATTGTCCTAGGAGAAAGATCTCTAAGTGATAAGCCGATTCAACTCAAACATAAACTAGTGACGTATGATATGCTGAGGCAGTACATATAAGACCTAGGAACATGATATCTAGTGCGTGTTTGGCATGATCTGGATAAACATATTAGTCCTAAATCGTGGATTATAATGCAGATATAGAGAATGTAAAGCCTAAGACATGATTTATACCCGATGACATTAATAATACTATACAGCTACCCTCCACATTTCACTAGCCATCCCCAATATTTGTTAACAATAATTATTACAAACCAATAGCTGAATAAATTACATAACAAAATATATATAAAAAAAGTTAACTATAGGGAGCCTGAAGCAGGCCCAAATGTATTCTGAGGATACCAAGCCTCCATAACCACAAATACCAAGAGTTTCATAACCAATCTCATGTCCAGGTGTGTCAGAGTTCCCTAAGGACCTCAAGGATCCCGGGCAATGCTCACACCCAGATTTTCATAACAAGAACTGAGTAAGTGTTGTGTGGAAGGGCCAACCCCAGTGTATCAGAGTTCAGAGGGATCTCACAGGGATATCAAGGCAGTCACACACTAGAGGGGCAGAACCTAGGGACTTAAGAGTAGAGTGAGAGTGCTTGACATAGTTTTGAAAAGGTTTTGATAGGAAAACAGTATTGAAAAAGTCTCAGTTGAGTGAAGAAGTCTTATAAAAATAGGAGTTGACTAGTAGTAAAATAGATTGAGCAAGAACAGTATAAACACTTGAGGAATCAAACAAACAGTAGAGTAACTCAAAGCAAACAGATTTCTCATCACTTATCAACATGATTCACAGAAGGGCAATTGGGAGTTGGGGACACATAAAACACACGTAGTGAACATATAACAAACATGAGTACAGAAGCTTTTGAGGAGTTTTTATGGGACTAAGGAGTAGCTAATGATACAAACACAATGTAGGTATAAGAATTTCAGAACAAACAGTTGAGAATATAGTGGTACTAAACAGAATTAAGCATAGGATCAGCACTACTTAGGGTGACAAATTACTTTGCAAAACAGGTTCATACCAGAAACTAGGTAAACAAGTAGACAAACATTCAAACATACACAGATAGGGTAGAGTCAGATGGAGACATACTAAATAGGCAGGTTCATAAACATGATGATCATAAGTTGAATTAAGACAGAACTAATATACCAAGTGAAACAGTGGTGTAAACAGGTTAATTACATATTGAAAAGCCAAATAATAGAGAGAAATAGACTGGTAATTAGTAGACTAAAGATGTAAGGGAGCACATAGGGTTTGGAACTTGGATTTAAATCAGAACATACCAGTTAAGCAGAGTAAACACAGAGTATCGAGTAGTGTAGTGCAATAACTAGCCTTGGCTTGCAGCCGGCTAGTTCAATTGAAGTAGCAAGTAAAAAAAAAAGTAGTAGAAAGTTTTAAGTGTAAGAGAGATTTTTTGAACCAGTCAGTTCGTGTGTTAATGAGAGTAGAAGAGTGCATATATATAGTAGTTGAAAGATAGGTAAATAAGGCAAGAATCAATTGTTCAGTAATTGTAGAACTACAGAATCAGTTAAGAGTAAAGTCAGCCAAGTCTTCCCTTAATTAATGGAGTAATTTACCAACGGTAGAAAGCATGTAACAATTAAGTAAAGAATTCAAACAATACAGGTACATAATAGGTAATTAGGGATAGATACACAAAGGTCTAATTAAGGAAATAGCAGTAGGAATCAGTAAATAATACGGTTAAATACATAATAAGGTAAGAAATACTTTAAAGGTTGTAAAAATAAGAAAAATAGCAGGAAATCAGTATAGGAGTATCAACACAGTAAATCAAGGATTCAAGAATCGAAAAAACAGTACTGATTTTAAGGGGAAATAACATACACTTCCATGAATAAATAAAATAAACAGAGTATAAACAGAAAGAATCATGTCTGAAGCCCTAATAGGGCACAATAGGGTAAAAAATCACAAAAACTCTAATTAAAAGAAGTAGCATTCATGAGAATCAAACACACAGCAAAAATCGAATGAACAACAGCAAGGACGAACTCAGAATCCAAACCTAATGCTAATAATTAGGGGGTTTCAACATAACTAGTTAGGGTTAAGGGAGAAGTTAACAAAAATAATTTAAACACATGAGAAATAAGAGAATATCACTTAAAAAGACCAGAAACTGTTTTGAAACATAGTTCCAGAAACCCGAGTTAGGAAAATGAAGAGACACTTGGAAAATCGGAAGGTTTTCTTAAAAACAAGCAAAAATAGCTCAAACATTCTCAGACCTGTTACAGATCTAAAAGGTTTAGGAGAAGACATTAGGGTTTCGAGCAAATAACCCAGAGACAGAGAAACCGGCTTAGAAACCATAGGTTTAACAAGAAAATAGGACGATCTTACTCATATCGAGCCATGATGGCCTGAGGATGGTGAGGACAAGCCATGGGGTGAGCGGACCGGCCACTGGTCCCTTGAGGACCTCAAACACAGCAGGAAGCCCGATCATAGGAGAGCTGTTAAGGCTGGGGGAGTGGTGGTGAGCCACCATTGTTGACGGCGAGCAAGCAACAGCGGGGAGACTAGGGTTAGGGCAGAGGGAGTTTGGGAGAGAAGGAGAGTGTGACGGCGGGTGTGAGAAGAGGAATGAGAGGATTGGGGGGGTGGGGGGTCATTAGGTTAAATTAGGTAAGGATTAACCTGAACCGTTGATCAAAATGATCAACGGCCAGGATTTGGGCGGAATTAGGTCGGGTAAGATTAGGATATGGGCCTGGGGTCTTGGGCTAATTTAATTAGGTGTTTTGGGCAGGCTATAATAGGTTATAATTGAAATAAAATGGGGCTATTTGTTAAATACCAAGGTAATTTAATTAAAATAATTTTATAAAATAATTACTAATTATAAAAATGAATTTCATGCCTAGAAATATTTCAAAAGTGATTATTTGGTATTTCAAAATACAAAAGACTAATTTCTGGTAAACAATAATACAAAATTATATGCACGGGCTATAATTGCAAAGTTATTGCCATTATAGCCAAAATGTGCCAATTTCGCTATTTATGGAATAATTTGGTCTTAATAGGACCATAAATAATAAATAAAATCAAGAAGTGCCTTTGAAATCATTTGTGATGCAATTTTGTAATTATTTATTGGAAATATAATATTGGACAAATTTAGAAAAAATGTAGAAAAATTATGAAAAAATACTAGTTGATATTAATGCAAGATTTTGAAGGTATATATGCAATTTTAAAAATATTTTGGGAAAAATTGGGTATCAACAGCTGCCCATCTTTACCCGGAGAGGATGAAAGAGTTGTCGGGTAATGATATGATGGCCAATTTTGACCGAGCGAAATGGTTTGAGGGATTTAGGTCGTACTCTGGCTTTCGAGCTACCTACATATCTCTAGTTTTACAGGAATCAGGCCGTATGTAGTTCTGGATTCATCGGCGAGATATACCGGTGAAGTCATTGCAAGAACGGACGCAACATATAGGGATGGGTGAATGAATGGTTCACGAGATAGGTCAGGTTTGATATATTTGAGGGAACTGGAGCGGGATCGCTCCTGCTGGGATAGCAGTTACTTGCCGGGACATCTGCAAATAAGAATACTACAAGCATATATTGTGCATAAATTTAAACATGATGGAGGTTCCCTTTGGAATATGAAAGTTGTCTTCAAGCGATTAGGGATGACGTCTTTAGACCATAATGTCCTAGGCCATGAATTGTTTGATGAGAGGTTTGCAGGCCATGAAGATGGTGCCTCTGAACTATGACGCCTTTGAATGATGATATGAAAGTTTGAGAGAGATCCTCAGGCCATGACATGGTGTCTTCCGGCTATGAGGATGATGCCTTTAGACTATGCCGCCTTTGGACAGGTTGGCAATATTTCAGCCCGTGAGATGCAATAATATGATGTTGACAAGACAAGGCTTAGTCTTGCGAATTGGAGGGCAGAGCTTAGCCCGAGAGAGGAGCAAAGTAGATAATTCTTTGAGAGACAGCCCTTAGTCTCGGTGAAAAGTAAATTGGAGGCAGAGCTTAGCTTCATGTAGGTATGGAGACAGAGCTTAGTCCCATGCAAATGAAGGAAGAGTTTAGCCTTATGTATATGGAGGCAGAGTTTAGCCTTATGCAGATAGAGGTAGAGTTTAGTCTCATGCAGATGGAGGCAAAGTTTAGCCTTATGTAGGGCAGAGCTTAGCCTTATGCAGATGGAAGCAGAGTTTAGCCTTATGCAGATGGAGGCAGAGCTTAGCCTCATGCAAGTGGAGGCAGAGCTTAGTCTCATGCAAGGGAAGGCAGAGCTTAGCCTTATGCAGATAGAGGCAGAGATTAGACTTATGCAAAGTGGAGGTAGAGATTAACATTATGCAGAGGAAGGCAGAGATTAGCCTTATGCATATGAAAGCAGAGATTAGCCTTATGCAGATGAAGGCAGAGATTAGCCTTATGCAAAGTGGAGGTAGAGATTAACCTTATGCAAAGGAAGGCAGAGATTAGCCTTATGAAGAGGAAGGCAGAGATTAGCCTTATGCAGATGAAGGTAGAGATTAGCCTTATGCAGAGGAAGGCAGAGATTAGCCTTATGTAGATGAAGGCAGAGATTAGCCTTATGCAAAGTGGAGGTAGAGATTAACCTTATGCAAAGTGGAGGTAGATATTAACCCCATGCAAATTGCGGGACAGAGCTTAGTCCCAAGCAGATGAAGGCAGAGCTTAGTCTTATGCAGAAGAATAAATAGTAAATAGTAGCAGAATTTCTTAGCTGGTGGAGGATTTTGACATTGCGATTGTTGTGACTACGAAGCATGTTTATTCTTTGTGCTGATAGCAAATTTCGGCAACTGCAATTGTTTTGAGAATTATGACTTCGAAACATGTTTATCCTTTGTTCCTGCATCCAAAGAAAAAATCGTGAGTTCTGTAGATGGGGAGGTTGATTCGTGTTCCCTTCGGCTTTGCTTAACTTTCTTGGCTTGGTCTGGTGAACCTGTTTACATCATCGGGGTAGCGTTTGCTGAACAGAGCTATTTTACAAGCAAGCATGCATGATTTTGTAAAGACATAGTAAAAAATATATTTTAAGAAATTTAGATGAACCGACGACCGTGACAAGATCCGAGACATTGCAATATCTTATGCTACGGAATTTTGAGGGTCCTCCTCAAAATTCTGCCCCAGTTATATGGATTGACGTCTCTGACTGTTGTACATGCTGTGATCGGCTGAACTTGCTTTGGAATTTTGAGGGTCCTCCTCAAAATTCTGCTCCAGTTTCCAATTGCGGGGGAAAATAAGATTTTTTATTGATTTGTGACCGAACCCATAGGGCTGCCTACGTATCCCCTCTTAAACGGGAATCAGCTCAAGCGTAGTTCAATTTACATCATTTGAGAAAAGTATAAAGAGTTACACATAGTATCACTTGACTGCATCTGAATTGATTGGTTTTGGCAAGACTTCTCCGTCCATTTCTGCAAGTATAAGAGCTCCTCCTATCAGTACTCGGTGAACTATATACGGACCTTGCCAGTTGGAAGAGAATTTCCCTTTGGCTTCATCTTGATGTGGAAAGATCTTCTTTAACACCAGCTGCCCCCGTGTGAATTGTCATGGCTTGACTCTTTTGTTGAAGGCTTTGGACATCCTGTTCTGATAAAGTTGTCCGTGACATACTGTATTCATTCTTTTCCCGTCTATGAGGGTTAGTTTTTCATAACGGCTTCTTATCCATTCTGAGTCGCTGAGATCAGCTTCTTGTACGATTCTTAAGGAAGGAATCTCCACTTCGGTAGGAATAACAGCTTCCGTACCATAAACCAGTAAATAAGGAGTTTCCCCAGTTGATGTACAGACTGTGGTGCGGTATCCCAGTAAGGCAAATGATAGCTTTTCGTGCCACTGTTTGTGTTTTTCTACCATCTTCCTCAATATCTTCTTGATGTTCTATTTGGAAGCTTCTACAGCTCCATTCATCTGAGGTCTATAGGCTGTAGAATTCCTGTGCTTGATTTTGAAAGGCTCGCACATGGCTTTCATCAGATCACTATTGAGATTGGATCCTTTGTCGGTGATGATTGACTTTGGAATTCCGAATCGACAAACAATACGATCGCGGACAAAGTCTGGCAGGACTTTCTTAGTCACTGCTTTGTAAGATGCTGCTTCGACCCATTTGGTGAAATAATCAATAGCTACCAAGATGAACTTGTGTCCATTTGAGGCGGTAGGCTCGATCGCTCCAATGACATCCATTCCCTAGGCGGCGAACGGCCAAGGTGAGCTTGTTGTATTGAGCTCGTTTGGGGGTACTTTTATCATATATGCGTGTACCTGACATTGGTCGCATTTCCAAACATACTGGATGCAGTCTGTTTCCATGGTCATCCAGAAATAACCGGCTCTGAGTATCTTTTTGGCCAAGACAAAGCCATTCATATGCAGGCCGCAGGTCCCAGCATGTATCTCTTCTAGTATTTTGGAGGCTTCCTTTGCATTGACACATCTCAGTAATCCCATATAAGGAGTTCTTCTATACAGGGCTCCTCCACTGTGAAAGAAACTATTGGACAACCTCCAAAGCGTGTGTTTCTGGGTATGATTTGCATGCTCTGTGTACTCTCCCTTTGCCAAGTATTCCTTGTTGTCGTGGAACCAAGGCTTCCCATCTGCTTCTTCTTCAACATGGGCACAATATGCCGGTTGTCTATGGATCTTTACTGTAATAGGATCAATGAAGTTCTTGTCTGGATGTTGTATCATGGATGATACAGTGGTCAGTGCATCGGCAAACCCGTTCTGAGTTCTGGGAACATGCCGAAATTCCGTCTTTGTGAACCTCTTTCTCAATTCCTGCACATGGTGCAGATACGGCAGTATCTTGGAATTTTTGGTAGCCCATTCTCCTTGTACCTAGTGTATAAGAAAATCTGAGTCACCAATTACCAGCATCTCCTGAATATTCATGTCGATGGACATGTTGAGCCCTAGGATGCAGGCATCGTATTCTGCCATGTTGTTGGTACATGGAAATCTGAATTTAGCAGATACCGGGTAATGTTGGCCAGTTTTCGATACCAAGACTGCTCCAATACCGACTCCTTTGAAATTCGCTGCTCCGTCGAAGAACATTCTCCAGTCGTCATAGGATTCAGCAATGTCTTCTCCTATGAACAACACTTCTTCATCGGGAAAATACATTTTCAGGGGTTCATATTCTCTGTCCACAGGGTTCTCGTCAAGGTGATCTACCAATGCTTGTCCCTTGACCTCTTTCTGAGTCACGTAGACAATGTCGAACTAACTCAGCAGGATTTTCCACTTGGCCAGCTTGCCAGTGGACATGGGTTTCTGAAAGATATACTTCAAGGGATCCATCCTTAATATGAGATATGTTGTGTAAGCACAGAAGTAGTGCCTCAGCTTCTAGGCTACCCAGGTTAGAGCGCAGCAGGTACGTTCCAGTAGAGAGTACTGTGTCTCGTATGGAGTGAGATTCTTACTTAGATAATAGATGACATGTTCCTTTCGTCCTTTCCTGCCCCAAAACACAGCCAAAAGCTCCATCCAAAACTGCGAGGTAGAGTAACAAGGGTCTCCCTAGCTCTGGCGGTACCAAAATCGGCGGTGTTGATAAGTACTCCTTGATTCTGTCGAAGGCCTTTTGACAATCCTCGGTCCATTTGGTTACAGCATCTTTTTTTAACATTTTGAAGATTGGTTCACATATGACTGTGACTAAGCTATGAACCGGCTGATGTAATTTAGTCGTCCCATAAAACTCATTACGTCTTTCTTATTCTTTGGTGGTGGAAGCTCCTGGATGGCCTTGACTTTTGATGGATCCAGTTCTATTCCTCGGCGACTGACGATGAACCTAAGCAATTTTCCAGTAGGAACCCCAAATGCACACTTGGCGGGGTTTAATTTCAGGTTGTATTTCTGCAATCTGTTGAAGAACTTCCTCAAATCTGCTATATGGTCGGTGTCTTTTTTGGACTTGATGATGACGTCGTCCACATATACCTCGATCTATTTATGTATCATGCCATGGAAAATGGTGGTCATAGCCCTCATGTAAGTGGCCCCAGCATTCTTCAGGACGAATGGCATCATCTTGTAACAATATACTTCCCACGGCGTAATGAAAGCCGTTTTCTCAGCGTCTTCCTCGTCCATCCAAATCTGATGGTAACCGGCGAAGCAATCCACAAATGACTGAAGTTCATGTTTGGCACAATTGTCGAACGAGATGTGTATGTTTGGAAGAGGGAAATCATCCTTTGGACTGGCCCGGTTGAGATCTCGGTAGTCGACACAAACCCTAACCTTTCCGTCATTCTTAGGCACTGGCACGATGTTGGTTAAGCATGTTGGGTATTCAACCACCCTGAGGACCTTGGCACTAATTTGTTTAGTTACCTCCTCCTTGATTTTCAAACTCATATCAGGCTTGAACTTCCGGAGTTTCTGCTTTACTGCGGGCATGTTGGATTGGTTGGCAAATTGTGAGTCACAATGGATGTACTTAGACCGGTCATGTCGTCGTAGGACCATGCAAATATGTACTCATACTCTTTCACGAATTGTATGTATTCTTCTTTCTCTGATGGTGACAAATGGATGCTGATGCGAGTTTCTTTGACAATCTCTGAATCTCCCAGGTTGACTACCTCAGTTTCGTCTAGATTGGACTTAGGCCTATTCTCAAAGTCCTCTACTTCTCTTACAATTCATTGGGTATGACATCCTCTTCTTCTGAATCGCTTTCCTTTCGTTGCGTTGTCTCATTGCATGTCACAGTCATTGGTTCATCAAGACAGGAAACAGTAATGTTGTATAGATAAAAGTAATGAGAGGAAAAACGATAATAATAAATACTGATTCATTGAAACATAAAAGTGATTTTTGATAATTTAAACGAATGTTTTGGAACACTAGAGATTTTACTAAAAATAGAAATGCGAAAAGGAAATCATTAGCAAATGAAATAAACAATGCTTGTTTAGCCTTGCTACCCCGGGACTCGTCGGGCCCTGGATGGTCTGATAGTTTAATTCTGGAGGAATGATCCCTTGCTCACATCTTGGATGGTAGGACCTTCCTCCTCCTCGATAATAACACAACAGTCCATATCTTTATCTTCCAAGAATAGATTCTTCAAGGTTGTCAATGCTTCTTCCTCCTCTGATCCCCATATAACATCGGCTTGCTGTAAAGTCTGCTCCAAATGCGGGATAGGTTGTTCCAATGGATAGTAGGGACCGCGCCATGGTGGCGACCAGTCTTTGTAGTCTTGCCAAGTGTACTTGTATCCCAGACCAAAAGTTGTGCCATGACGTTTTAGCTGTATCGGTTTGGAGATTCCCTGAAGATTCTTGTCGAGTCCCTTGCCAGGCTCATATCCGCTCCAATTCAATATGCTTTCTATCTTACTATCCCACCACTTATCCTTGTCTATTGCGTTGACCCGCTCGATGTGGTGGTAGGTTTCTCCACCAAGCCTTCTTCTACCCTCAATTACTGGGATAGTCTGGCGGTTGTAAATGGGGTTGCTCCCATCTCCATGGATAATTACCTCCTGATGATTCCATTCAAATTTTACCGCCTGATGCAAAGTTGATGCCACAGCCCCGGCGACATGTATCCATGGCCGTCTTAATAACAGATTATAGGACGCGAATATATCTATCACCTAAAATTCAACCTCAAACCATGTAGGCCCCACTAGCAGATAGAGACTGGTTTCTCCAATGGTGGACCTCTAAGAACCGTCCAAAGCCTTCACATTCATGGACCCTTCTCTTATCTTGTACAATCCCTTGCCCAATCTCTTGAGTGTTGTCAATGGGAAAATGTAGAGGCTGGACCCTCCGTCGATTAGAACCCTGGTAATGAAATAGTCCTCACACTGCACGGTGATGTGCAGTGCCTTGTTGTGACTTAACCCTTCAGGCGGTAGCTCGTCCTCATGGAAAGTAATTTTGTGACTTTCCAGTACATGCCCTACCATGTTAGACATTTCTCCACTGGTGATGTTATCAGGCACATATGCTTCATTCAACACTTTCATCAAAGCATTCTGGTGCGCCTCCGAATTCTGTAGCAGTGATACGATGGATATCTGGGATGGATTTTTGTTCAGTTGATCTATGACTGAGTATTCCTTGGCTTGCACCTTCCTCCAGAGATCATCCGGACCTGTTTCAATGACGGGCGGTCTGTTGGAAGCCTGTTTGATAGACTCTCCCAAGTGTTCAAGTGAATAGACATTGTCGGTCCTGGTCATCCCCTGTGCAGCAATAGCTTCTTCTATTTTGAATTTTCTTTTCCTTCTTACCTCAGCTACGTAATCCCAGGGTACAGCATTAGTGCTGAAAAATGGCGTAGTCGACTCTACCACTGTGATGGGTGTGGATACTTTCACTTCAAATGGGATAGGAGTCACTGCAGGTGGTGTTATTTCAACCTCGAATGGCGCTGGCATGTATGCAGGTGGTGTTGCATCGAACTCGAACGGGACTGATACGGTTACCTCAATATCTCCTGATGGCTAAATCTACACTATGATGGGATTGAGTGTGACTACTGGCTTCTTGGGATCGTCACCCTCTTTGATCAACCCGATCGACCCTTCTAGGTTCCATTCCTCCTCTATTTCTATCACATTGATTCCTCCACCCCTGTGGTCTGGGAGCGGATTATCGCGGACATTGGGAGTAGTTTCCTTAGCCTGGATGACTTTGTTATCAAGCATAGACTGGATCTTATCTTTCAACGAGCGGCATTCATCAATGGTATGCCCCTTCATGTCGGAGTGGTATGCACAGGTTTTATTTGGATTGACCCACTGGGATGGATTCTCTGGGGTCACGGCAGGGATAAGAGTGACATAACCAGCAACTTTTAGCCTTTCATACAGCTGGTCAATAGGCTCAGCGATGGCAGTGTATTGCTTGGGTGTCCTGTGGTCAAAGTTGGGTCGAGGTCTTGGGAAATTTTGGCGAGCTGGAGGTGACTAGTATTGGGAAGGTTGGGAGTTGTATGTATGATAAACAATGGCTGGTTTGGAATATCTGAGGGATGTGGGTTGATAAGTAGGTCGAGGTGCTGAATAATGTGTGGGTGGGGGTGCTTGGTATGTAAGTGGAGAGGTTTGATATGTCAGTGGAGATTTGGGTCCCTATGCAACCATTACCGCTCCCACATCTTTCTTTTTGGATATGCCGCCAGATTGCAGGGCCTTGTTCGTGGCTTGTAGTGCTTCAAAATTAGTGACCATTCCACTCTTGATACCTTATTCAATTCTCTCACCTAGCTTGATGATGTCGGAGAATTTGTGGTTTTCAATCACCATCAGTCTCTCATAATATTGCGGGTCATGTGCCTGGATGAAGAATTTGTTCATTTGTTCATCGTCTAGTGCAGGCCTAACCTTAGCTGCTTCAGACCTCCAACGAATGGCATATTCACGGAAGGTTTCAGTGGGCTTCTTATTGAGATTCTGGATATAGAACACGTCTGGTGCATTTTCCGTGTTAAACCTGAACCGGTCCATGAAATCCGATGCCATGTTCACCCAATTGGACCACTTCTTAGGGTCCTAGATGATGTATCAAGAGAAAGCATCTCCTGTGAGGCTCCTCATAAACAACTTCATTCGGATCTTCTCGTCTTTTCCAACTCCAACAAATTTGTCACAATTGGTCCTCAGATGGACCTAGGATCACCAGTACCGTTGAACATATCAAACTGGGGAGGTTTGTAACTCTCCGTTAGTTCCACATCAGGCTGTATGCAGAGATCTTCATAATTCAGTCCTTCAATTCCCTTACCTCCTTCAACGCCTTGAACTCGGCTAGTCAGTTTCTTGAGTTCTTTGGACAAATTCTTGATAAGCATATCCTTCGCATTGGATTTATGTGTGTAAGAAATGGGTTGGGTGGAGTTAGGTAGAGTCTCCACGTATATGGGGTTGTTCTGATGGTCGGGCGCCTGAGCATAGAGGTGGTCGTTGGTGGAATTTTTTGGTTTAGGTATGATTGGTGGGGTGTTTCTTGGAGTGTGGCAAGTGTTGTGTTGGTATTTTGGTGGGATGGTTTGATTTTTCGGTGGAGTTGTAGGAGGATTCTGTTTGTTTAGGGTATTCTGAGGTGGAGCGGGGTTGTTGGCGTTTGGGTGGTTGACGTCTGGAATACTAAGTGAGAAGAAAAAATATGCCAAGTTTCGAAAATGTTCAAGCTCCCCTTGGAGTTTCAACAGCCTTTGCTCGAGTTGTGACTCAGCATCATTCTGAACCTGAGTACCTCGGCTGTCGGAGGCTTCCGTTTGTTCAACTAGTGTCGAGTTTTCCTTTCTGATATTACTCAAGTCTTCCATTTTGCCTTTGCATTTGCCTTTAAGTGGATTAGGATGAGGAGAAGGTGGAGGGCCCCTGGATCTTGTGTGGTATGATGATGATGCCAGAATGCACGAACCAACCTTTGGGGAGGGGAATAATCAAAAGAAAATAAAACAAAAAGGTAGCTAAGTTAGTGAGGATCATGAGAAAATATTTGTAATATTTAAACACATATTGCAGGGAATGTAAATGCGTGTCCTGATTTGGGAGCCTCGTTGTGCCCGAGGTAGGCCTAGCGATAAGTTGATTTGGGGAACTTAGATTCCAAAATGCCTCATTTCATTAACATAAATAGACGAATCCCAAAACGACACAGACTAACAAATAGGAAATAAAGTCACTAATGGCACTCGGCCTTATTACATTGATAAAAGCAAAAAGGTGAATCTAGTCTATTTTGTCCCAGATGGACCTTCCCCAGATTCGATATCCTTGATCTCATCGAACAAGTTCCCAAGCTCGCGCAGTCCCAGCAGCAGGTATGCTCTGGCCAGATGTCCTCCTTCATTTCCCTCGGCTTTCTGGCAGTTCTCGACCCTCTTGATGATTTTGCCTTCCAGCTCCTCTATTCCTCGCTCCAAGTATTCCAGCTTCTTGTTGGAGCGGATATCCATCTCTTTCCATTCCTCGACAAGCCTCTTGTTGGTTTCATGTATATCTCGGTGCTCATTCTCAGAGTCATGGATCCTTTTGCGTAGCCGGTTGTACTTGACCTGAGCCTCAACATTCTCGTCTACAATTCTGTTGCCTCGGCCGATTCTTGGCCTCACCAACCCATCCAAGTCGTCTTTCAACCACGCCGAGTAGAAAGGTGCACATCATGCATCGTACCGGTCTGGTTCAATGGTATTCTTCTGCAGGATAATTTTGCAGTGCCACATGTGTTGAGCTTGACACTTGTAGGGGACGTCGTCATCCTGGAAATCTGCTCGGAAGTGGCTCATCTTATCAACCATCGGCACCACTTGTTTTTTGCCTGCCTGCCTCATGACCCGGAGAGGAACATAAGGATATATACATCTCAACCCGATCAGCACTAAGTGTGGTGCATCCCTAGACCTGATGATGAATTCGTTCGTCGGGAACCACTCGAACATCCATTGTACCTGCTCCTCAGTTAGGTTATCAAAGAACTCCACCCACTTCTTGGTAGTCTCTGGCTGAGCAAATCTGTCTAGAATATATATCATCCGCTTGGGGTGATGGAAAGCAATGTGGTCATTCCAAGCCCTTCGCGGAAACTCTTGGTGATACTGGCCCTTTTGAAGATGTTCTAAGAGCCATAGTTGCAGCAACAGGTTGCAACCCTCAAACTTCTTAGCTCCTTTTTGACAACGCTCCAAGGCTCGGTAAATATCAGCTAGGATCATAGGAACAATACTGAAGGCTAGCCCATCGATCTCCTCCATCAAGGCCTTGGTTACCATGGCTAACCTGGTATGGATCCTTTCCCCTTTTTTTTCGGAAACACTATCAATCCCAGAAAGCATACAAATACCATGCGGTGGATATGACCCAGGGATGTAATGGCAAACTCGTCATGATAGGTATGATATGATTTGTTGTGACCGTATCTTTCATATAAGTACTCGAAGGGTATGTATGATTGTTTCAGACACTCCAGCTCAGCATTCTTCTTCAACCCCATCATTTTCAAAAACCACTGCCCGTGCGGTTCTCAGGTACCAACAACCCAGGGGTTTCCAAAACCAGTCCAGCTAATCCCCCTATCTCTTATAACAGCGACGTCATCTCAATATTCCCAAAGCTGAATACAGCTCTTTCACTATCCCAAAATAAAGTAACGGCCTCAATCAACATGTTGTTTGACTGTATGTCCAAGAGAGACGGTAAATTGCCCAGATACTTCTTTATGTGTTTCTTATCACTGGAGGGAAGGTCTTCCCACCAGTTCAGGAGCATTGGAGGGATATTGCTGACCATACCAAATCTGGGGACCTCGTGCCTCATTTTTTGCAAGACAAAAATGGTTAGGCCCTTACCCCCGCCAGACCCGACTATTTATACACTTATGATTAGCATACATGCATTTAGTTCTCCAAATAAATGCACAGAACGTGATTGCGTCCGTTGGGATTATGAAAAACCCGTTGGACTTTTGGATAAGGTTGTCTTAACGGATTATTGTGTGGATCACACATTAACCCGGCTAGGTTTGACCATGATGCATGCACAATATAACGAGATTAAGGTTTGTATAGAGGTCTATACTGGTACCTTTGGGCGGACAACTCGAGGGGGAAGGCATGGAACCGTCGACTACACCGCTGATCGACTGGTTTTACCGCAAATAAGCCTTTCCGAATTTAGGGGGTGATATAAATAGGAAGAGGGCAAGCACTCATCAAGGGTTGCTATAGGATTTGTATAGGCACGAGTGGAATATGATGTTGAGCATGATTATGCAACAATAAGTAAGCAATAATCAACATGTTGTCATGTATTCGCACATTATGAAAGCGATAAATACAGCAGTTATAATTGAAAAGCGATTACATAAGAAAATAAAGAAACATGTCAGTTTCGCTTTGAGAAAATAAATACTTGAAAAACGAACAATTAATTGCACATAAAGGGAAAAGGGAAAGGGTGAAGGTATTAACAAAGTAAATATACAAATTCACAAAGTGGTTTGAAATTGTAAAAGCCTAGAATCCCTAGCAGAGTCGCCATACTGTCACACCCCCTTTTTCCTCTCCTTGCGGATCGGTTAGGGTTTTGACATTATTGGGACAACTCATTTCCTATTGGTATAAGGGATGTGAAAGATTTGAAGAGTCGCCACCTAACGAATTAAGGTGCGTTAGGGAACCTATTAAGGGTCACTTATAACACTAATCGTATAACCGGAGATTGGGTATGTCACGACCCGAAATCCCACCTTCGGGCCATGACTACGACTAACGGCGAACCCGCTAGACAAGCCAACGTTTGAACTAAATAAAACTCATTAACAACTAAAACAAACAAGATAACTAAGGCAGATGGTCCCCAATGTGAAGGTTAACTAATAACCAAAATATAACATAGCAATTTCGAAATAAAACCCATATACAAATCCCATAACTGGTGTCACAAACTCACGAACTGTCTAAGAGATTACTAAAACAAAGGTCTGAAAATAAGTACATAGGACTGTCTTTGAAATATAAAGTAAGACAGAGCTGAAAGTGAAGAGTATAAGGTGACGCCAAGGCCCACGAACGTCTGCGGGTCTACCTCGATGTCTCCTACATGAACTGATGAGATGCTCCGACCGTCAGTGATCACCGGATCCGTCTGCGTAGTCTGCACAACATAAAGAAGTGCAGGTGAAGCATCAGTACAACCGACCCCATGTACTGAGTAAGTGTCGATCCTAACCTCGGCGAAGTAGTGACGAGGCTAGGACCAACAACAATATATGTACCTGTGCAATTTTATATAATAAAAGGAAAAATGTCGACGGAAATAAGAAAGTAAGACAGATACGGGGAGAACATGCTGGGGGTAAAAGGGGCAACAAAATGCTAGCACGGTAGAACAGGGTAATAACTGAAATGTAAAGATAAAGGCAGGAATTTAACTTCTCAAACAGATAATGAACAGAATAAGGCACGGCATGTCCCCTCGTGCATAACCTCACAATCACTCGGCACGGAATGTCCCCTCGTGCGTATATAATAACATTCGGCACGAAATGTCCCCTCGTGCATAACCTCACAATCACTCGGCACGGAATGTCCCCTTGTGCGTATATAATAATCAGTGATCAACACGGCATGTACCCTCGTGTAATAAGTAACAAACAGTCGGCACGGCATGTCCCCTCGTGCGACAAATAATAAAACAAAGCAACA
>ML266560.1:5658-34137 GCA_005239495.1 Nicotiana undulata
AAGTAGTATCAAAATACTCTGAGTGTCAAAACAATTTCACAGAAAAGACTGAGTGAAAAATCATAACATATCAGTGAGAAAAAATAGTAAAAACATCCCCAAGGGGTAAACAAATCGGCACTAGGCCCCAAACATGGCTTACAGCCCAAAACATATCATAATGTAAAAATACTAATTAAGCAAATGCTTAAAAATCGGTTTCGCAACTCAATAGTTTCCTAAATAGGAAACATGTTCCAAAGTTTCCACCTTTTTCTTTCAAAACCCGTGAAAGGGTATATAGTCCGGGGTTTCATACCCTCAGGACAGGATTTAAAGACATCACTTACCTCAAAACTAGCCCGAAAACTATTCTGCAATACTTGCCTCTCGAATCAACCTCTGAAGGCTCCAAATCTACAAAGTTCATATTTTTATCATCAATATATGCTTAAGGAATAAATTCCAATCGAAAGATATCAATTTTACTCAAAAATCCGAAATCGGGCAAAACCCGACCCCCGGGCCCATGCCCCTAAGCTCAGATATTTTTACAGAAAAGTTTTCTTCTTTTTATCACGAGTCCGTACATATAAAGAACACCAAAATCGGAGTTCGTTTGACCCCTCAAATCGACCCTTGAATGTCTCATAATCTCATGCCCCAAAATCCTATTTTTCTACTGTTTTTCATGGATTAAAAACTGGGATTATGGTCTATAATCACCCATAATCGAGTTTTAATGACTAGAACACTTACCTAAATGAAGAACAAGGATTTTCCTCTTCAAAATCGCCCCCAAGAGCTCTTTTTCGTACAACAATGGTGTAAAAAGGGGTTTAAGTCGCGGATGATTTATTATTTAACTGCCCAGTTATTTCTTCACCGCGATCGCGGAGCACAATTTTTTAAACCCCACGCGATCGCATCCCCCTTCACACGATCGCGAAGACTATTCAACCTCGCCCCCACGCGCCTGCCTTATCCCTACGCGATCACGAATCCCCTTACGCGATCGCAATGCCTGACATGCTCGACCTCTGCGATCGCGGACGCCTTTATGCGATCGCAGAGAACAAAAAATCTTCCCCTCACGATTGAACTACGCGATCGCGACTCTCCCTACGCGATCGCAGAGAAGAAAAACCTGCTGCACAAAAACCAAAAACCCGCAATGTTTTCAAGTCCAAAAATGTCCGTTAACCACCCGAAATAAATCCCGAGCCCCTCGGGACCCCAACCAAACTTACCAACATATCCCATAACATCATTCAAACTTAGTTGCACTCTCAAAACACCAAAATTAACATCAAAACTCCAAATTTGCATTGGATTCAAGCCTAAGAACTTTGATATTACTATAATTCACCAATGATGCCGAAACTATCCAAATCAACTCCGATTGACGTGAAATTTTGCAGACAAGTCCAAAATGACATTACGAACTTGTTCCAACTGTCGGAATTCCATTCCGACCCCGATAGCCTATTTTCCACTGCCGACCGAAATCGCCAAAAACTAACTTTCACCAATTCAAGCCTAATTCTACACCGGACATCACAAAATTATTCTGAACACACTCCTAAGTCCTAAATCACCTAACGAAGCTATCCGAGCCATAAAATCCGCATTCCGAGGTCGTTTACCAATAAGTCAACTCTTAGTTGACTTTCTCTATTTTAAGGCTATTTTTAAGGACTAAGTGCCTGAGTTCTCATTTCACCATTCCGATTTCAAGCCTATCAACTCTAACACATTAATAACAGAATAACCAATCTATAATAAGTCAATAACAACAATTATAATGCAGGTTTCGCGTAACGACAGACCGGGTCGTTACAATTACGTGAAAGATTTTTTTCTCGAATTCAAAAAGAGGGATATTGGTTTCTAATTGATAGTTTCTATAACAATTTTCAAGTGTAACAAAAAGAATATTTAAAAAATAATATTTAAAAAAAATTGGTATGAGGTGAAATAGTTATATTTTACAATATAAACAAATTATTTCGACATGTGATTATTTTTTAAATTATGATGTAATTTTTAAAATAAAAGATACGATATTTTTAAATTTTAGTAGAGAGTTTTTAAAAATAATTATAATAGAAGTCATATCACGGAGATTATTACATAAATATTTGGCCAGATTTATTGTTTACTTTTTATAGCTAATATACATAGATGATATACCGATTATACACCTGATATATATGAATTATATATAAATTACATATCCTCAATTTTTTAATTTAAGTGGTTGGGTGAGCACCGGTTTAGGTTGATAAGATAAAGCCAAAAAATATGACAGAATTTTAACCAAAGACTAAAAATATAAATAAAGTTCTTTATTACGATATAAATTAATTTTTTTGTAATAAAAGAAAGACATAAAAAATAAGATAAGAGAAAATAAATATAGAAAAAATGTATGAAAAATCCAAAAATCAAAAATAAGAGACGACAATGAATTTCTTCTTCTGTTCATCTTTGTTGAGTGTAAAAGAAATTGGAACCGGTCTAATCGATTTCAAATAATTTTTTCAACTCCAATACATAGATTATAAGATAAGGATATCTTAGAATTTTTTTTATTTACATTGTGTGTCGTTTTAAAAAAAATCACTATTACTAAAAACTGATATGATTAATTGTAATTTAAGTAGTTTGCATTGAGGTTAAGCCATGTGTGGAGTCGAAAAAAAACAGCCTGGCAATTTTAAGAACAATATATACAATGTTATATAATAACAATAAACTAATCTAACATTTAATGATTCAAAGAAAAGAAATCTATATATATATACGTAGGGTATTCAAAATTTAAAATCATTGGCCAGAGATATCGATAAACTCAAAATGGAGTTATACTGAAATAAAATTTCACCGGCCAAAGAATCTTAAGTTTTTAGATAGTCGATTAAAGTGAATTTTAAATTAAGGATAATATCTTCACTTGCATTATTATAAAGATAATCATTATGAATTATATATAATGTTGTAAAATTGAAATTTCAAAATAGAAATATATTTTTTAAATATAATAGCATACCAAATAAGAATTAGAAGTCGTAGTAAAAGAGTCATGTCGTAACCAAAGAATCATTCATATTGTACCAACCTTTGTGCTTTGCCATAACTCATAAATATGATTTATTATTTCGCTTTGTGACTATTTTTAGGCTCCAATGACACCAATAAGAATGGTGCAAAAATAAAATTATCACTACGAGATTTGAGAAAATGTTAGCCATTTTTCATGTAGTGTTTCTTAATCAATATCAAACGTATAATTATCTAGAAGGTTTAAATTGTAAGGTTATTTACGTATAATTCAAATAACTCACATATTCAACATGGTTAATATCAAATATCAAAATCGTGTCATACTAGAAAGAAAATCACTGGCTAAAGAATATTTTAAATTTTAGATCGCCGACAAAAATGAGTTTGAATTAAGGATAATGTTTTCACTTACATTGTTATAAAATAATAATTATTGAAAAATAAAGTTTTACAAGCTGAAATTTTATAATAGAAATATTTTTTTAGAAAATATCAACACCCCAAATAAGAGTTCAAGTAGTAATAAAAGAGTCAAGTCGTATTCAAAGAGTCCTTCATAGTCTCAATCTTTGATTGTTTTGCCATAAACATGAGTTATTATTTTGGCTTCCTAACTATTTTTTGGATCCAATGACACGGCGAGAATGGTACTAAAAAGGAAAAATAGAATTATAACTAGGATATTTGAGAAATGTTTAATCATTTTCACGTAGTGTTTTTTAATATTCAATGGTTATCTATATTTATCGAGAAAGTTTAAATTTTAAGATTATTTACATATGATCCAAATAACTCAAATATTTAACATGGTTAATATCTGTGCATCCTCGCGAGTAGTAATACTAGTAGCTACATTAAGTGAATGCTCAACTGAACTTGATTTACTTCTTGACAAGTTTATCCACTGGATTCCAATTTACTAACGCAAAGAGATATCTCATAATAGTTAGTCAGTAAGCTGAGGTCTTGTTCGTTAACAGAATTACAGATAGCTTTACCAAGTAACAAAGGCTATGCGACATCACGTGCTACATTAATCGCTGGGTAATAGGACAAATTTATTTACCTGAGTATCAAGTGCCAACTTAGTGGTTTTCCCACTTATAATTAAAAGGAAATGTTACAATCACTTGAGTCATGGAGAGGATCTTGATCTCATGTTGCATGGCCAAATTAATGACAATGGACCAATTTGATAATTTATTTTGTAAGACAAGAATGACATTATCCATCATGATATATACATGGACGCGTCTGTGGATATATGTCCATCTTATGTTCAATTTGTGGTCCTTGTAAAACTGTTTGTCAGAGGGAAAAAATATCGGGGCGGGGGGAGGGAGTGGAGATTGTAGAGCGAGGGAAGATTGTGAACTTTTAGATAAATGATGACTAGCAAGAGTTGTGATAGACTGATAAGTATTTTTCCGTCCTCAACTAAAGATTTCAAGTTTAAGTTTTAGGTATGAAGTCGATTTTGTTAGAAAATGCTTCACCTTTAATTTGGAATTTTTCGGCACGAATTTAGATTTGTTGGCGGCATATTAAAAAAGTGATCAAGATCTCAAGTTGATACTGGAAAGAGGGTACGTAAATCATAAATGTAACGAAATGGACATGCCTCGTGATTGAATGAGAAATGAGAGCTGAGAATTAAATTGGAAAACAAAGAAGATAATGATATGATGAGTTCATTTGTCCTGCTCTATGAAAATAACTTGAATGGGAAATAAATAAGACACTCTTCGCTTTGAGTTCCTCTCATGATTAAAAATATTCAAAGATGTTCTGATAAATTCAGCTCGATATGAAAACTTCAATTTCGCAGGCACCGATATGACTGAGGGACATTATATTGTTGCAACTCCAGATATACACAAAATAAAATTAATGATGTTTGACTGCATGAAGAGATACTTTGAAAGTTTAAAAGCCCGTCTCTAATAGCCTAATGAATTGAATCTACCGTCAAAACTCTATGTCAGGTCACATTTGTTCCGATAAGCTAATACATTATTAAAAAATTCATAACTAAGCATACAAAGATTTAAACTCTTTCAAGATTGATGGAAAAACTTTGTAATTGTAGTTGTTTCATAGATTTCATTCTCTTACTACCAATATAATGCTTGAATTGGCAAAGATTCGTGTCTAAATTTTCAGCAAAAAGATATCTAAATTTTCAAATCTGATGTTTTATGCGAGATAGAAACTTTGTTCAATGAGAAAGAATGTGCGAATATTCTTAGAATTATTATTAGTAATCTTAAAGATTCTATATAGTTGTTATAGAGGGATAATTTTACAAAGATCGTTCTGCTATAAATATGATTGTTGTTGTTATAGGTAGAAATCTGTTATAGAGAGGTAAAATATAACTTAAAAATTCGGTTCTTAGAAAAACTTAACTTTTATGTGAATAACTGTTTTATAAAGATGTTGTTATAGAGAGGTTTAACTGTAGTTAATTAAAAACTTGCATAATCACAGAAATGGCATGCCTGAAAAGGAAACGCAAAGGAAATCCAATGTTCTTCTCAAATTAAAGGATAATGATAAGCTAGAAAAAATCTTATATGCTCACTATTTACATCAAATCGATGATCACGATATGTTTTCTACGACATTTTCATCACCTATTTTCACATAAATTTATCCTTAATTATGATATCAAGACTTGGTTTATAATCCTCTAATTACAAAGTTTATTTAAACATTTTGAATACTAAGGCCAAAGGTAGTATATTGCAATTTGCAAAGATTCCACTTTGATGACTTGTAAGCATATTCGTGGAGACCTTATCCTTATGTGATAGCTATATTTTACTAGTGCCATTCTGTCATTTCCTAACTAGTTCGATGTGCAGTTCTCGTAGTGGATATAAAATTGAAAGGGGCCATTGTTGTAGAACGTGCTTTACATAAATTGAAAGCTTGAAATTTTCTGATTTTGACAGCGTTGAATAACTTAGATATACAAAAGTTAAACTTGTTCAAGTCAAGATACATATGAAGCTTTGGCCCTATACCTTTATGGTATTTGCATCTTTTCTTTCTGGTAGATCGATCACCACAACCAGAGGTGAAGCCAAGATTTGAAGTTTAAGTTCGAAATTCTAGTTTTTTTAAGTTAATACTTTCTAAATTAAGAATTTTGTACATATTTAATAAAATTCTTAAAACAAATACACGGTTTGTACTAAAGGTTATTGATATTTCCTTTTTTTTTTTTGGGGTTATCCTAAGGCATATAGAATTTAAAGTATTACTCAATCAATGAATAGAACTTTTTGTTTCATTATCTTATATATACCCACAATCTTAATCCCTCCAGAAAAAAAAGAAGTAGATAATATGAGGAATAAAGAGATTTCCCTAGTTTAATTATTGTCGGTATATAAGACATAACATGCATGATTAAAGGTAAAATAAGAAATTTCTTATGTGATTAGATTATTGTTTCGAAATTGTTAAACGAAAGATGGTTGAGGACAAAATGTTGCTTCAATTATGAGGAGAAGTTTTGTTCTTATTGCATGTAATTTAATGAATGCTTAGGAGGCTTTAATAATGGTAACAATTGCAGTAGTGTCCACATTCTTGCACTTATTATTTGGGAGTAGAGGGAAAAGACTTGACGAAGGTTCAAAAATGGGCCCTATCCTCTCAACTTATTGTAACATGGTTTGCTATATAATTGGTATTGTTTTCACACTATTAGACTACTAGTGCGATTTAGCTTGCGATATTACGTTATGCTTGTGGTAGAAATTACTAACATGTTTGGTCAAGCTTTTTTAATCCTAGAAGTACTCTTTTTTTAAAGTTGAAGTATTTGGCCAAACTTTTGGAAGAAAAAAAGTGCTTTTGAGGAGAACTAGAAGCAGTTTTGGAGAAGCAGAAAAAAGTAACTTCTCTCGAAATGCATTTTTTTGAAAAGCACCGAGAAATACACTTGAAGCAGTTTTAAAAAAGTTGGCCAAACACTATGCTTAGAAATGTTTTTCAAATTAATTATTCAAAAATAAATTCACACCAAAAGTACTTTTGAGAAAAAAACACTTATCAAAATAAGCTGATTTACGCAACTTGGCCAAACATGCTATTAGTTATAATTATTTTATAAGTAATGTGATGTGTAATACTTTTTATAGTGTGTGGAACTTCATTTCTAATTGGTATATTCATGCTCTTAGGGTCGTATAGTAGGATGTATATTATAACACATGTTTTAGCTTTTGGTATTATTAATCCCTTGTTTTGTAGTAGTATTTTTCATCCTATGTAGATTCAATACTATTTTTATCTATAGCAGAACATAACATTAGCAATACCATGACTTTTAATACATGAAAAACGTTAGATCTAAGTTGATTTCAATGATGCAAAATAACCAATTACTTCATATGTGCAGGAACGGTTTCTGAACAACAGAATGGAGGCATAAAAGAATCAAAACGAAAAAGGAAAGGGGAGCGAAAAAATTAATCAAGGAAACTGGAAAAATCAATCAAAGGATATTATAGGAAGGATTTTAATCAAAGGAGGTCAAGGGCACGACCACTGAAGATTCTTCCACATAAGGGCGTCAATCAAAGCATCAATCAAGGAGTTTGGAAATGGGAATATTCTCTCATTAAAGGAACAAATAAATCGAGTCCACGAGTCAAGGCAAATCAAAAAAAGAATTAGTCTTGGAAAGAATCAATCTATGATTCTTTCTGAGAACAACTCCCTTGGATTTGCAATCTCTCAAAAGGATTTACAAGACATGAAGCCCTCACGAAGTATAAATACCTACTGCACCTGCCTTGGAAAGACATACTTTGATTGAACCAAATTTTAATCTCTTTGTTCTACTTCAAACAAGCAATATAATCTGCTTTAGATTTCTTGTGTAACAAAGAAGAGAAGAGAGAGAAAAGAATGCTGGTGAGGCATTATATCAATCATAGAGAGAAGAACAAAGTGACAAGTTGTTGGTGTATAACAACACCAACCATCTGTACTAAGCTACTTTATACTTGAAAGAAATCACCCTTGCAACCTAAAGGGACAAGACGTAGGATTCACTCTGAATCTGAACCAGTATACAATATTCTGTGTCATTTACTTTCTGCAATTTATGTCACAACCCCAAATCCTAACAGGTCGTGATGGTGCCTATCATGGAACTAGGTTAGCCAACCATCACTTTACGACGCATTTGTTCAATTATAAGAGTTCACAATTTAATAATAAGCATGCAACCAAGCATAGAATAGTATAATTTAGTCTTAGTGTCCCAATAATAGTCTAAACAAAACCTAAACAAACCTCCCAAGACTGGAGTCAATGATCATGAGCATCTAAAAGAAATAAATCTAACTCTGCTAATGTCATAATAAATATCTATGAATCAATTTCTAATACTAATCAAGGAAGGGAAATGGAGAAGTTGTGGACGCTGGACAGCTACCTCGAAATCCCGTGAACTGCTGCTAACGAACAAGGCAGCTACTGCTCCAAATCGGTACTTGGATCTGTGCACAGAGGCACATGGAGACTTTATGAGTACGCCAACTCAGTAGTAATGAAAATAAATCACAGTATGAGAAATATAAAATACACAGTACAGATATACCAATTCACATCAGTAAAACACCAAGTCACCATAAAATATTCATCAAGTACATGAGTTCGAAAACCAATTTCCAGAAATCCTTTGAAACAAGTATAATTTCAATATATCTTGATAAAACTCTCAATAAAAGCCAGTTTGAAAACCAAGTAAATCATAGTTCGAAAACTTAGTAAAAATCTTCATAAAACTGCCCCTCGGACCATAAACATTTCTCGTAACAATTGCCCATCAGGCACTCTCACAATCACTCTGAATTAGCCCATCAGGCAATAATCATCACTCAGTATCAGCCCCGCGGGCAATAATCATCACTCAATAGATACCTGCGCTCACTGGGGTTGTGTACAAACTCTGGAGGGGCTCTTACAGCCCAAGCGCTATAACAACATAAGGCCTGAAAGCCTCCTCACAATATAGGCCCGAAAGCCTCCCTCATATAAGGCCTGAAAGCTTCCTCGCAATATAGGCCTAAAAGCCTCCCTCATATAAGGCCTGAAAGCCTCCTCACAATATAGGCCCGAAAGCCTCCCTCATATAAGGCCTGAAAGCTTCCTCGCAATATAGGCCTAAAAGCCTCCCTCATATAAGGCCTGAAAGCCTCCTCACAATATAGGCCCGAAAGCCTCCCTCATATAAGGCCTGAAAGCTTCCTCGCAATATAGGCCTAAAAGCCTCCCTCATATAAGGCCTGAAAGCCTCCTCACAATATAGGCCCGAAAGCCTCCCTCATATAAGGCCTGAAAGCCTCCTCACAATATAGGCCTGAAAGTCTCCCTCATATAAGGCCTGAAATCCTCCTCACAATATAGGCCTGAAAGCCTCACTCAGTCAGACACTCTCAATTTTCCCTTAGGCCTTAAACATACCGGGTTCTCGCCCCAAAATGGTGTTTCATTTTTCAATAAATAGTATAAAAATACTCCGAGTGTCAAAAAAATTTATCAGGAAAAGACTGAGTGTAAAATCATAACATATCAATGAGTAAAATATAGTAAACACAACCCCCAAGGGGTAAACAAGTCGGCATTAGGCCCCAAACATGGCTTACAACCCAAATCATATCAAGAATATATAGTACTATTGGAAATAAGCTTTAAAAAGCCGTTTCGCAACTCAATAGTCGCCTAAATAAGGAATATATCTCCAAAGTTTCAACCTTTGTATTCCAAAACCCGTGAAAGGGTGCATAGTCCGGGGTTTCATACCCTCATGACAGGATTTAAAGACATTACTTACCTCAAACTAGCCCGAAACTACTTCGCAATGCGTTTGCCTTTCTAATCAACTTCCGGATGCTACAAAGCTACCAAGTTCAGATTTTTATCATCAAATTATACTCAAGGAATAAATTCCAATTGAAAAATATCGAATTTAGCTCAACAATCCGAATTCGGTCAAAACCCGAACCTCAGGCCCGCATCCCGAAACTCAAAAATTTTTATACCAAAATGTTCTTCGTCCTCTCACGAGTCTGTACATATAAAGAACACCAAAATCGAAGTTCGTTTGACCCCTCAAATCGACCCCTAAAGGTCTCATAATCTCAAGCTCTAAACCCACCTTTTTCTACTGATTTCCATGAATTTAATACTGAGATTATGTTCTATAATCACCCAAAACGATTTTTAATGATCAAAATACTTACCTCTATGAAGAACACTGATTTCCCTCTTCAAAAATCGCCTCAAGAGCTCTTTATCCGTACAAAAATGGTGTAAAAAGGGTTTAGATCGCGAAAGGGTTTATTTAAATATGCCCAGTGATTTACTCTCCGCGATCGCGGTCAATGGAACGCGATCACACAATGTTTCTACCTTTGACCTCCGCGATCGCAGACCAAGGCACGTGACCGCACAGTGCATTTCTCCAGCCGACCCCACACGCCCCAAACTCCCTACGCGATCGCACCCTGGCACACGCGATCGCACTGACCCCACTCTCCCTTCTCCACGATCGCAGGCCTTTGCTCGTGATCGTACATCACAACCTGAGCCTGCCCAAAATTAACTCTCCGCGATCGCATTACTTCCCCCGCGATCGTAGTGAAGGAAATTGATGTGCACAAAAAACAGAAAATCAGCTATGTATTCAAGTCCAAATGAGTCCGTTAATCACCCGAAATCAATCCCGAGCCCCTCGGAACCCCAACCAATTATACCAACACATCACATATGATCATTCAAACTTAGTTGCACTCTCAAAACACTAAAATTAACGCCAAAACACCAAATTTACATCGGATTCAAGCCTAAGAACTTTGATATTTCTAGAATCCACCAATGATGCCGAAACTATCCAAACACAACTCCGATTGACCTGAAATTTTGCAGACACATCCAAAATGACATTATGAAGCTGTTCCAGCTGTCGGAATTCCATTCCGACCCCGGTAGCCTATTTTCCACTGACGACCGGAAATCGCCAAAAACTAACTTTCGCCAATTCAAGCTTAATTCTACACCGGACATCACAAAATTATTCTGAACACACTCCTAAGTCCCAAATCACCTAATGAAGCTATCTGAGCCATAAAATTCTCATTTCGAGGTCGTTTACCAATAAGTCAACTCTCAGTTGACTTTTCTAACTTCAAGGCTATTTTTAAAGACTAAGTGGCAAAACTCTCACTACAACCATTTCAATTTCAAGCATATCAACTCTAACACATCAATAACGGTATAATAAATCTATAACAAGTCAAATGCAGTAATTATAATGCAGATTCTACGTAACGACAGACCGGATCGTTACAATTTATTTTCTATATTCTGTTTTGAAAAGCCCAGTCTACTAGAACACAAATTAGTCGACTACCTCGAAAAGAAATGAAAAATTACAATTCACCCCCCACCCCCCTTGCACTTTCAATTGGTATTAGAGCAATCTCATACTTTTTGCTTAACAACTTGTGAGAAAAGATCATGGCAAATCAAGTAACTATTGGAGCACTATTTCAATAAGGAACAAGCAAGTCAGGACACTATATTTCACCGGACAACACTTTTCTCACTGGAAAGTGCGAATAGAAATTTATGCAAAATCCTACGATGTGAAAGTATGGCGCGTTATCAAAAAGATAAACTATCCACTACCAGCAGGAGCTCAACCTCCCGCTGATCCTAAAGATATAGATGAATATACATACGAGCAAATGGAGGTCGTTTAGGTTAGTGCTAAGGCACTATCACGACCCCAAATCCTAACAGGTCGTGATGGCGCCTATCGTGGAACTAGGGTAACCAAACATCACCTAACTACACATTTTGTTTCAATATAATTACTTAAACCAATAATTACCAACATAATAAGCAATTAAAATTTTTCTCTACGTCTTTAAGCAAATATAACATAATCTACTGTCTAAACAAATCCCCCAAGATTGGAGCTAACCGATCACGAGCATCTAAGAAATAAACTAACTCTGCTAATGTCTTAACTAATGTCTATGAAATAAATACTAATACTAATAAAGGAAGGGAAATGGAGAAGCTGCGGACGCTGGACAACTACCTCGAAATCCCAAACGCTGATGACAACGAACTCGGACGATTACTGCTCCAAACCAGTACCTAGATATGCACACAGGGGTGCAGGGAGTAATGATGAGTACGCCAAATCAGTAGTAATGAAAATAAATCACAGTCTAAGAATAAGAATCACACGGCACAGATACACCAATCCACAAAACAGTAAAACATCAAGTCTCCATAAAGTATACATCAAATACATAAGTTCGAAAACCAGTTTCCATAAAATCCTTTGAAACAAGTATATCTTTCCAATATTTCTCAGTAAAACTCTCAGTAATATCAGTTTGGAAAATGAATCATAGTCAAAAACTCAGTAAAATATCATCATAAAACTGCTCCTCGGGCCATAATCATCATTCGTAACAATTTCCCTCAGCACCTCACCATCACTCAGTATCAGCCCCGCGGGCAATCTCACTATCACTCATGACTTCCAATCACTCATCACTCGGCATTCGCACTCAGTAGGTACATGCGCTCACTGGGGTGTGTACAGACTCGGGAGGGGCTCCTACAACCCAAGCGCTATAAACAAGCCACATCATGGCAATAATCACTCTCAGGAACTTGGCCTCTCTCATATCATAACATCCTCACCACATTGGCCCTCGGCTACACTCAGCCAGACACTCTCAGCATGCCACTCGGGCCATGAATAAAATGGGGTTCTCGACCCAAAATAGTATTTCATTTCAAGAAATAGTAATATCATCAAATAAGAGTGTCAACAATTCCACAAGAAAGACTGAGTGAAAAATCATAGTTTCAAAATAGTGAGAATATTAGTTAGACAACCCCCAAGGGGTTAAAACAGATCGGCACTAGGACCCAAACATGGCTTACAACCCAATTATATCAAATCATAGTAGTACTATAGAGAATAAGCTTTAAAAGCAGTTTCGCAACTCAGTAGTTGCCTAAAAAGGTACTTTTTTCCAAATTTCCAATTCGTGCACGCCCCACGCTCGTCATCCAGTGTGTGCGTCACTCCAAATCCGTGAAAGGATGTAGTCTGGGGTTTCATACCCTCAGGACAGGATTTAAAGACATTACTTACCTCAAACTAGCCCAAAAAGCTACTCTGCAACCCGCTTGCCTCTCGAATCAACATCCGAGTGCTCCAAATCTATAAAGATAAGATCTTTCTCATTAAATTATGCTAAGGGAATGAATTCCAATTGAAAATATCAACTTTAGCACAAAACCCGAAATTAGCCAAAACCCGACCCCCGAGCCCGAGTCTCGAAACTCAACAAATTTTATACCAAATTGTTCTTCATCATCTCACTAGTCCGTACATATAAAGAACTCTGAAATCGGATTCCTTTTGACCCCTCAAATCATCCCTAAAAGGTCTCATATTCCCAATCCCTAATTCAATCTTTTTCTACTGATTTTCATAAATTAAACGCTGATATTTTGATCCTTAATCACAATAATTGATGTTTAGGGTAAAAAATCCTTACCTCAATGAATAACAATGATTTCCTCTCTTAAACATCGCCTCAAAAGCTTCTTCCCGTTCATAAATGGTGGGAAAATGGGTTATGGTCACGGAGGGTTTTAATTTATACATCCCAGGTCCAGACACTGTGTGATCGTGGCTCCAAGAGTGCGTTCGCGATGAACAAAATTTACCAGCCCTTATTTTACCATATGCGATCGCATTCCAACAGCCTTCTCCAACTCTTCCGAATAACCTCTAGTATAATGGTCATACCGTTTTGTACAAAACTCCAAATTATAATTGGTTTAACTTTCTAAAAACCAGACATCAAGGGATACAACTTTCATTTTTGGATCATCTTCAAATTCCTTATAGATTGTGAGTTATAAGCTTCCAAAGTCGGGACAGTGCAGCAGAAAGTTTACTCTATGCGATCGCGGGAAGCCTTATGCGATCGCATAGAACAACTAGATTTTTCCAAATTTTCTCTATGCTAACGTGTCCAGATCAATGCTATCGCACTGTACACCCCTGAAGCCAAAAACCAGCAACTAGAAATGGCTCAAAACCACCCGAAACTCACCCGAGACCCTCGAGACCTCAACCAAAACATACCAACACATCACATAACACTACACAAACTTAGTCGAGCCTTCGAATCACCAAAACCAACGCAAAAACACTAAATCACATCGAATTCAAGCCTATGAGCTTTGAAATTTCTAAATTGCACCAACGATGCCAAAACTATCCAAATCACATCCAATTGACCTGAAATTTTGCACACATAACCAAAATGACATTACGAACCTGTTCCAGCTTCCGAAAT
Organism: Nicotiana undulata; assembly: GCA_005239495.1. NCBI lineage: Eukaryota > Viridiplantae > Streptophyta > Magnoliopsida > Solanales > Solanaceae > Nicotiana > Nicotiana undulata. The sequence continues at coordinate 20,133 of ML266560.1, forward strand.
TCTATTCCGACTCTGATAGCCTATTTTCCACTGCCGACCGAAAATCGCCAAAAACTAACTTTCGCCAATTCAAGCCTAATTCTACACCGGACATCACAAAAATATTCCGAACACACTCCTAAGTACCAAATCACCTAAAGAAGCTATCCATACCATAAAATCCGCATTCCGAGGTCGTTTACTAATAAGTCAACTCTCAGTTGAATTTTTCAACTATAAAGCTATTTTTAGAGACTAAGTGTCTCAATTCTCACTACAACCATTGTGATTCCGAGCCAACCGACTCTAACACATCATAAACAGTATAACCAACCTATGACAAGGCAAAAACAGGAATAATAATAAAATTTCTACGGAACGACCGGCTGGGTCGTTACAGGCACGAAACTTATTATATAATGCTATAAGTGGAGAAGAGTATGAGAAAATCTCAAGCTGTGATACGACCAAGAAAGTGTCGGACAAACGGAAAGTCACTTATGAAGGAACCAACAAGGTGAAAGAAACTCGGATAAACATGTTGGTTCATGATTATGAACTCTTCCAGATGAAAGAAGGAGAATCCATTAAGGAAATGTTTTCAAGATTCAGCAAAATCATTGGCGACCTGAAAGCCTTTGGCAAACCCTACTCAAGTGGTGATCAAGTTCAAAAAAACCTAAGGAGTTTACCTACCACTTGGAAAACAAAAGTAGTTTCACTCGAATCTAAAGATCTAAATAAACTTTCATTGATGAGCTACGAGGAGATGTTATAGCATTCGAGAAAACCCATTTCAAGAAAACAAGTCAGGAAGAAAAAAAGAAAATAGTTGCCTTCAAAACTACAACTGAAGGACCTGAAAATGATATTGATGACGACCCAGAAGATCTTGAAGAAGAAATTTCCATGATATCAAGAAACATGGATAGAATGATGAGAAGGTATAGAAATGCAAGAAGGGGAAGGATGCCATCTAGGCGAACAAGGAAATATTATGAACAAGACAAGAATGACGGGAAGTGTTATGAGTGTGGAAGGTATGGGCATGTCCAAATTGAATTCCCAGATCTTAAAAGAAAAGTATCCAGTGGGTTCAACAAAAACAAATCCTTCGGAAGCTGGAGTCATGAAAATAGTTTAGAACATGAAGAAATAGCAAATCTGTGCTTCATGACCATTTTTGAAAATAACATGAACATATACTCTGGTTGTTGGACCGATGAAGATACATCAGAATGAATGCAAGGAAGATACTGAAAACTATTTCATGCATGAGGTGAAACAAGCGAGGTAAGATCCTATAACTGTGATAGATGTGATGAATTGCATGATATTTTTAACCTTACCCTGAAGGAGTCTAAAAAAATGATAAATGAACTAAGGAGACTCAATAGGAAAAAGAAGGACTGGAAACTTAAGCTTGAAGTCTTATGAAATTGAAAGAGATGTTCTTCATGATGAAGTTCAGAAATTGCAAATGCAACTTAATGGCATGCGCAAATTCACCAATCACAGTTCTGTCAAGTCTAACCAGGCGTTTTACAAGTAGACTGGAAAAGAACTGGTTAGAACTGAGTCCACAAGTACTAACACAAGTGGTAGATCAAAAACTTGATCAACCCCTATGTGTCATTACTATTATAAAGTTGGACATAAATATTTGTTTTGTAGATTTCATAAATGTAATGTTTCAGAATGGATTTGAAAACCCAAAAATAATCTTGATTCTAGTAGAACTACCAACAAGGACTCAAGCAAGCTTAGGTACCTAAAAGAAGGTGATAATTATATTTTGCAAGATCACCACAGAAAGATCTACAAAGAAAAAATATTTAGACAGTGCGTGTTCTAGTCATATGACATGTGAGAAAAAAACCGTTCAAAGAAGTCACCAAAATAAATGGTGGAAACGTCCAATTCGATGATGATTCAAAAGGAAATATAGTTGGTAGCGGTACAATTCCACTCAAAAATAATTGTGATATCACATAAGTATATCTCATATATGGACTCAACTACAATCTTTTGAGCAAAAGTCAGATATGTGATTCGGGATACGAAGTAAAATTCAAGAAACCAGGATGCGCCATTGAAGATGAGACAGGTAAAATCATTCTTCGAGAAAAAAAGTACGAAAATGTTTATATTCTTGATGGCATTGAAAATCTAGATAGTCATATGTGTCTAGCACCCATATTTGATGATCCATGGCTTTGGCATAAAAGACTTGGTCATGCAAGCATGCATCTGATTGAAAAACTCTCCAAGCATGATTTAGTTATTGGTCTTCCCAAACTCAACTTTTCTAGAAATCATGTATATGATGCATGTCAGATTGGTAAACAAAATAGAAACTCTTTCAAAACCAAGGACATTGTGTCCACTACCAAGCCCTTGCAATTGCTTCGTATGGACTTGTTTGGACCCACTAGAACTGCCAGCATTGGAGGTAAATGATATGTTTTTATTATTATTGATGACTACTCATGTTTTACATGGGTAATTTTCTTATCTCATAAAGATGAAGCATTAAAAAATTGAGATTTTCTGCAAAAGAATAGAAAGAGAAAAATGGTATCTTATCACAACCATCCAAAGCGACCATGGAGGAGAATTTGAAAGCAGATCTTTTGAAGAATTCTGTAACGATCAAGGGTATTCTCATAACTTCTCAGCCCCAAGATCACCCCTACAAAATGCGGTAGTTGACCGGAAGAATCGAACTCTACAAGATATGGCCAGAACAATGATATTAGAATATTCATTGCCAAATCACTTTTCTGCAGAAGTCGTTAGTACGACATGTCATATTCTCAACATGTGTCTCATAAGACCTATTTTGAAGAACACTCCATATGAATATGTGCATGTTACATTTGACGCAAATAAAACTATGATTGAGAAAGGAATCATTGTAGGTGATGAAGATACCAGCCAAGAAGTGTCACAAACAAACAAGCCACAAAAGACAACCGATAACACAATCATAGTCACGGAATTGACTAGTGAACCTGTGAGCAATCCTACTGAACCACAAAAGGAGTCAACTACATATGCAGTTGGAACCCGGCCGAATAAATGGTGAAGCGAACCTGAATATCCTCAAAAGTTCATCATAGGGGATCCAAATAAAGGGATGAAAACCAGAGGGTCTCTCAAAAATAAAGAAACTATTGCACTCATCTCTCAAGTAGAACCAAAGAAAGTTGATGAAGCCCTAAAAGACTCAAGCTGGATACAAGCTATGCAGGACGAACTTGATTAATTCGACAAAAATCAAGCTTGGGAATTAGTACCTAAGCCAGCAAAAGCTACTGTAGTCGGAACAAAGTGGGTATTCAAAAACAAGCTAAATGAAGAAGGAAAGGTAGTGAGAAACAAAGCTAGACTAGTAGTTTAAGGCTACTCACAGCAGGAAGGAGTCAACTATGATGAAACCTTTGCACCGGTAGAACAGTTAGAATCAATTATATTACTTGCTTATGCATCTTTTAAAGGTTATAAAATATTCAAATGGATGTCAAAAGCTCTTTTCTAAACAGTTTCATTGATGAGGAGGTATATGTAAAACAACCTCCTGCTTTGAAAACTTACAATTTACTTACCATGTGTATAAGTTAGCTAAAGCTCTCTATGGACTCAAACAAGCCCCTCGAGCTTGGTATGACTTGAGTTCCTTTTTAACCAGTCATCGATTTATCAGAGGTAAGGTGGATACCACTTTATTTATCAAGAGATCTACTGAAGGTAATCTCATTATTCAAATTTATGTAGTTGATATTATATTTGGTAGTACAAATCCTTTTTTGTGCAAGGATTTCTCGAATCTCATGCAAAGTGAGTTCGAAATATTTATGATAAGAGAGCTGACATTCTTCCTTGGACTTCAAATCTATCAATCAGGGAGTAGAATATTCATCTACCAAATCAAGTATATGAAGGAATTGATTCAAAAATTTGGAATGAGCAATGCCAAATCAATTGGAACTCCTATGAGTCCCTCTGCAAGTTTAGACAGGGATGAACAAGAAAATTCAATAGACGAAACCTAGTATAGTGGAATGATTGGATCTCTTTATTATATATAATGGCTAGTCGACTAGATATTATATCCAATGTTTGTAAATGTGCCAGGTTTCAGTCAGCTCTTGAGGAGTCTCACTTAACTGCAATAAAGCGAATAATTTTCTATCTCATTGGAACCAATTCTTATGGACTCTGGTATCCTCTCTCTAACAATTTTAAACTTGAGGGATTTTCATATGTTGATCTTGCAGGTGACAAGGAATACAGAAAAAGCACAAGCAGGACTTGTTCATTACTGGGAAAGGCATTAATCTCCTGGAACAGTAAGAAACAGGGATCAATACATTACAATTGGACAATGTTGTGCTTAATTATTCTGGATGTATCATCAATTGGGTGACTATGAATTATTAAACCAATTCAAATATTATGTGATAATTCTAGTACTATTTGTCTATCAAAAAATTATGTGCACCATTCTAGAGCTAAGCATATAGATATTAAGCTTTATTTTATTAGAGACCACATTCTTAAAGGCAACATAAAATTATTATTTGTAAGTTCCACTGATCAATTAGAAGACATCTATACAAAAACTTTGCTAGAAGACAAATTTGGTGCATTACGAGTCTCTCTTGGCATTATTTCCATAAACTCATAATTTTAGGGCCTTTTTTATATTTTTAATTATTACCCTCTAATCTAAATATTTCCTTATGTGTGTAAGTTGCATTAATTGTGTGTCTGTTACTTTTCCTTTTGTACATCTCTTCATACCTTTTCAGATACCGGTCAATCATAGCGTCGAATCTCTGACGCCTTTTTGTCTGTACTCAACTGTCGATTTTTATCCTTTTAAGTCCAAAATCTCATCAGTCCTCTTCATATTGTTTGTATCTCCATTCCTCTGTTCCTAACCCTACCATGGAGAAAAACTCCAATAACCCCTCTGCTTCAACCCGCAAAAGCACGCGCTCTCGGGCAAAACCCTCCTCTCAACCTCCTAAACCAGTCAATCTAGGATCAGACCACTCTGAGGATTTTGCCTCTTTTCAAGACCTCTCAGATGATGTGCACAGTCTCAACGGAAAAGCTCTAGGAAAATGACCCATGGTAGATCCCCCTAAATCTTTCACTCCCAAAAAGCCCAAAACTGATCTTTCTAGTTCTCTTGGGTCTAAAAGGGATGCCTTCATTGCCTTCAAAGACAGGCCATTGGCTCATGGCAGAGTTGTTGATTTAAATATCATTGATAGTCTCAGCTGCAAAGTGAAGTAACTCTTCGACTTCCAAGGTTGGAAATACTTTCTCAGCTTGCCTCCTTCAAAGGAATATGAACCCCTTGTTAGAATGTTCTATGCTAATCTTCGCTCTAGCAAACCTGATAAGTTAGATACCTTGGTTCTTGTCAAACGCATTTTTCTGTACTCTGCTATGTTTGATTCTATTTTTCAGTGTAGTTGTTTTGGTTTTTGTATTCTCTTTAAGAATACCTAGCTTGAGTATTCTGAAATCTCTTTTGATCAACCTAAAAGGTGTATAGCTAAATCACCCTCTAACTAACTTCCTAGTCAACTAGGACCTAGTGATGTCTGTTTCGAAACTCGTGTCTTAGCACATATTGTGGAAACCACTCTTCTTCCAAGAACAGTAGCCTTCTCTACTTTCTCATATCGTGATACTTTCCTAGTTTCCTGTCTTCTGACTAAACACAAGGTCAAGTTGTCTTTTTGGGTCATCAGTTTCATGATAGAGAGTACCCATGATCCCACAAGTCTTCCTTATGGTATGGTTATCACCCATCTTCTAGAAGCCAACAACATATCCCTTGTTGACCATCCCTATATCACTGTCACCAAGTCTTACAACTCCAGGGGATTTGCTAGCATGGCTATATGTCTATAAAGGGAGACTGGGCCAAGAAATAAGAAGGCGAAACCAATAATGTCCCCTCCGACTCCAAAGAACAAGCTTTTGTGTCTCACCGCAGTGCAAGTGATCCAGATCTCTTAGAAATGCTAGTATCCATCAACAAAAATTATTTGTCATCAAGGACTCCTTAATCTCTATATGCAATGCAAGATTGATGATGTCCATGGAATGGCAAAGCTATTACTACCCAGAATCCAGAGTCACAATTCACGAACCTACTACGATTTTACTAAAAGTATTTGACCGAAAGATACAAATGTTTGTGAAATAAAGTAAAGCAGTAAGTATGGGTGTATAAAAGGGGAAGCCAGGGCCTGCGGACGCCAACAGGACTACCTTGGTTCTCCTAGCTACGAAGTTTACAACCAACCTCTCGATCAGCCAAAACCTGCTCCAAAATCTGCACAGGAAGTGCAAAGTGCAGTATCAATACAACCGACCCCATGTATTGGTAAGTGCCGAGCCTAACCTCGATGAAGGCGTAACTATGCTACGGCGGGACACTCACAATATAATTAGCAAATGATAAATAATAAAAGCAGAAAAGAGGATAGAATAAGGTTGAACAGTAACTTGCAAGAAATGAATACAGTACCCAACATATTTCATCAGTCTCCAGCTATTACCAATCCTTAAGTACAATTCAAGGCTACCGTACAACTAACATAGTCAATAGAAGAACATAAATATATTGATTGTTGCGGCACGCAACCCGATCCCACCGTACATATCAAAATCCTCCCTTATTTACTCTTAATAACATAAACAACAGAATATAAACAAAAATATTGCGGCGTGCAACCCGATCCCACCATATATCAATAACTACAATCATTGCTTATTTCACCACATTCCACCCTTATTGCACCTGTTGCGGCGTGCAACCCGATCCCACCGTATAATATCAATTCACCCTTATTCCTCCTCAATATATCACCCTTATTCCACTTGTTGCAATGCGCAGCCTGATCCCACCATATTAATATCAATTACTCAGGAAGCAAAGAAATTGCACAATTTAACACAAAACCCTTAACAATACTTAAACTTCAGAACAAGGCAAAGGGGAAGCTTGTACTCAATAAAACCTTACACAACTAATACTACTCAGCGAGACCAATCTAGAATATCACTAAAATACCAATAAGAACAACTTAAGCAAGTAATAGGAGACAATGAAACTACGGGACATATAATACTTTAAACAAGGAGAAACAACATATAACAAGTAGCATCTAGGCATGGAAATACAAGAAAAACATATAACAATCAAGGCAGGGAAAGAAACAATATAAGAAGAATGGAGAGAAACATGCAAGACAGGTAAATTGGCGGCGCATAAGTACTCGTCACCTCACATATACGCCGCTCACATGAAATTCATATAGCAATAAAGGCAAGGGTTCCTAATCCCTCAAGTCAAAGTTAGGCACAACACTTACCTCGCTCCACAGGCCACTCAATTCTCAATTATCGCGTTTCCTGTATAATCCACCTCCAACCCCCTCGTATATAGCCACAATTAACTTAATAACATCAAATATTATTAAAGGAAATTACAATACATAAATTCAGATTTCCCAAACTTTCCCCCAAAAAGTAAAAAATCGACCTCAGACCCGCTTGGTCAAAACTCGAGGTTCGTACCAAAATCATTTCACCCATTCACCCCAGAGCCCGATCATATAATTAGTTTCGGAATCCGACCCCCAAATTGAGGTCTAAATCCCCAATTTTCCAAAAAAAAAATCAATTCTTCCTAAATCCCTAGTTTTTTACCATGAAATAACAAAGATTAGAGCTAGGAATTTAATGGGTGATGATAGAAACGGAAGAAGATGAGTTAAAGAGTACAATCCAATTAATTGATGTTGAGTTTTCCCTTCAAAATCGTACCTAGGCCGAGCTCTAATGGTAAGTTTATGAAAAATGGGTAAAATCCCGTTTTTGAAATGTTTTATGTCTGGGCGTCAGGCCTTCTTCGCGTTCGCGAAGGGCCTGCAACGTTCACGATGTGCAAAACCTCGATTGGATTTCGCGTTCGTGAAGGTTTCTCCCCCTGGCCTCCGCGTTCGCGAGCCAGTGCTCGTGTTCGCGTAGAAGAACGATTGTCCCCTCCCCCAGGTCCCTCAAGCTTCGCATTCGCGAGCAACTGGTCGCGTTCGGGAAGGGTAAGCCCCCCACTGCCTCGCGTTCACGACCTAACTACTACGTTCGCATAGAAGAAAGTCACCATGCCCCCATTTTTCCTTTCGGTTCCCGGGAGTACCTCCGCGAACACGATGAAGGACACACCAGGTAACACCTGAAGCCAAAAAACCAAATCTTCTAAGTTCAAAACATCTCGTAGCCTACCCGAAACTCATCTGAGCCTTTGGGGATCCAAAACAAACATGAACACAAGTCCTAAAACATCATACGAAGTTGCTCGCGCGATCAAATCTCCAAAATAACACCTACAACTATGAATTGAATACCAAATCGAATGAAATTTTCAAGAAAGTTTTAAAACTTCTTTCACAATCGAACATCTGAATCACGTCAAACTAACTATGTTGCTTACCAAACTTCACAGACAAGTCATAAATATTATGTTGAACCTGTACTGACTCCAGAACCCAAATACGGGCCCGGTATCAACAAATCCAAACATCATTCAATTTTAAAACCATTAAATATTCAGACTTTTAAATTTTCAACAAAAATTCATATCTCGAGCTAGAGACCTCGGAATTCGACTCCGGGCATATGCCCGGGTCTCATATTACAATACAGACGTACCGGGATCGTCAAAATACAGGTCCGGATCCGTTTACTCAAAACATTGACCGAAGTCAACAAATATTAACTTTTAAGGCAAAATATTTTGTGTTTATCAGTTTTTTCAACATAAAGCCCTTCTGGGTCAATACCCGGACTGCACACGCAAATAGAGGAAGGCTAGAATAAAGCTCTAAAGGCTTTGAAACACATATTTTGGTTCTAAAACGTAAGATGACCTATCGTGTCATCACATTCTCCACCTCAAAACAACCGTTCATCTTCGAACGGACATAGAAAAGTACATGGACTGGTGAAAAATGGGTTTATCTACTCCGCATATCTGACTCGGACTCCCAGGTAGCTGCCTTAACGGACTGACCTCTACGCTGCACTCGAACTGAAGGATAACTCTTTGATCTCAACTGACGAACCTGCGGGGCTAGAATAGCCACCGACTCCTCCTCAAAAGTCAAGTCCTTTTCCAACTAGACTGAGCTGAAATCTAACACGTAGGACGGATCGCCGTGATACTTCCGGAGCATGGACACATGGAACACTAGATGAACTGTTGATAACCCTGGAGGCAACACAAGCCTGGAAGGATACCAAAAGGTCCGATGTATCTCAAAAGGTCTGATGTATCTAGGGATCAACTTTCCCTTCTTCCCAAACCTCATGACACCCTTCGTGGGTGATACCCAAAGCAACACTCTCTCCCCGATCATGAATGCCACATCACGAACTCTACAGTCGGCATAGCTCTTTTTCCTGGACTGAGTTATGCAAAGACGATCGTGTATAATCTTGACCTTATCTAAGGCATCCTGTACTAGATCAGTACCCAACAACCGAGCATCCCTCGACTCGAACCACCCAATTGGCGACCGACACCTTCTACCATATAATGCCTCATAGGGAGCCATCTGAATGCTCGACTGGTAGTTGTTGTTGTAGGCGAACTCTGCAATGGTCAAGAACTGATCCCACGATCCTCCAAAGTCTATAACACATGCGCGGAGCATATCCTCCAAGATATGAATAGTACGCTCGAAATTCCCATCCGTGTAAGGATGGAATGTTGTGCTCAACTCAACCCGCGTACCTAAATCACATTGTACTTACCTCTAGAAGTGCGAGGTGAACTACGTACCTCGATCAGAAATGATATACACAGGCACACCGTGAAGAATGACGATCTCACGAATGTAAATCTCTGCGAACCGCTCCGAATAATAGGTAACTGCCACAGGAATGAAGTGTGTTGACTTAGTCAGCCTATCCAGAATGACCGAAGCGGCATCGAACTTTCTCTGAGTCAGTGGGAGTAAAACGACAAATTCCATAAAGATGCGCTCCCACTTCCACTCAGGAATATCTATGTGCTGAAGCAAACCACCGGGTCTCTGATGCTCATACTTCACCTGTTGACAATTCAGGCACCGAGCTACATAAGAAACTATATCATTCTTCATCCTCCTCCACCAATAATGCTTCCGCAAGTCCTGGTACATCTTGGTGGCGCCCGGGTGAATAGAATACCGAGAACTATGAGCCTCTTTAAGAATCAACCCACGAAGACCATCAACATTAAGCACACACACGCAGTCATGCATCCTCAAAACTCCATCATCTCTAACAGTAATCTGCTTGGCACCACCGTGCCATACTTGTCCCTAAGGACCAACAAATGAGGGTCGTCATACTGCCGATCTTTGATACGCTCAAACAAAGAAGGCCGAGCAAGTGTGAAAGCTAGAACACGGCTGGGCTCTGAACTATCCAACCTCACAAACTGGTTGGACAAAGTCTGAACATCTGATGCTAGTGACCTCTCACCGACTAGAATGAACGCAAGGTTTCACATACTCGCTGCCTTCCTACTCAACGCATCGGCTACCACATTGGCCTTTTCGGGATGGTACAAGATTGAGATATCATAGTCTTTCAATAGCTCCAACCACCTCATCTACCTCAAATTGAAATCCTTTTGCTTGAACAAATACTGAAGACTGTGTTGATCCATGAAAACCTCACACGACATGCCATAAAGATAGTGCCTCCAAATCTTCAGCGCATGAACAATGGATGCCAACTCTAAATCATGGACAGGGTAATTCTTCTCATGGACCTTCAATTGCCAAGACGCATATGCAATCACCCTGCCCTCCTACACCAATACTGCTCTGAGCCCAATACGGGAAACATCATAATATACCGTGTAAGATCCTGAACCTGATGGTAACACCAGCACTGGCGTTGTAGTCAAAGCTGTCTTGATCTTCTGAAAGCTCGCCTCACACTCGTCTGACCAACTGAACGGGGCACCCTTATGGGTGAACCTGGTCAATGGGGATGCTATAGATGAAAACCCCTCCATAAATCGATGGTAATAACCCGCCAAACCCAATAAGCTCCTGATCTTCGTGGCTGAAGTGGGTCTAGGTCAGTTCTGGACTGCCTCAATCTTTTTAGGATCTACCTGAATGCCCTTTGATGATACAACGTGGCCTAAGAAAGTTTCCCAATCCAACCAAAACTCACACTTCAAAAATTTAGCATACAATTGGTTGACTCTTAGAGTCTGAAGCACAATCCTAAGGTGTTGCTCATGCTCCTCTCGACTGCGATAGTATATCAAAATGTCGTCAATAAACACAATCATAAATGAGTCCAAACAAGGCTTGAACACTCGTTTCATCAAATCCATGAATGCTGCTGGGGCATTTGTCAACCCAAAAGACATCACTAGAAACTCATAATGCTCGTACCGAGTCCGAAAATTTGTATTAGGGACATTGGATGCCCTAATCCTCAACTGATGATAGCCCGATCTCATATCAATCTTTGAAAACACATCGGCAATGGATACTTGTTCTTAATGGTGAATTTGTTCAACTACCGATAATCTATACACATCCTCATAGATCCATCTTTCTTCTTTACAAAAAACACCGGTGCACCCTAGGGCAAGACACTAGGTCTAATGAAGCCCTTATCAAGCAAATCCTGCAACTGTTCCTTCAATTCTTTCAACTCAGGCGGGGTCATCCGGTATGGAGGAATGGAAATGGGTTGCGTTCCCGGAGCCAAATCAATACAGAAATCAATATCCCTGTCGGGTGGCATCCCTGCCAGGTCTGTAGGAAATACCTCTGGAAACTCATGAACAACATGCACAAAATCTATAGAAGGAACCTCCGCACTAAAATCACGAACATAAGCCAAATAAGCCAAATACCCCTTCTCGACCATACATTGAGCCTTCATATAAGAGATAACCATGCTGGTAGAATGGCCAAGAGTCCCTCTCCACTCTGATCGAGGCAACCCCAGCAAGGCTAAGGTCACTATCTTGGCGTGACATTCCAATATAGCGTGATAAGGTGATAGCCAATCCATACCCAATATAACATCAAAATCAACCATATCGAGGAGTAGAAGATCTACATTGGTCTCAATACCCCAATAGTGACCACACACGAACGATATACACGATCTATAAAAATAGCATCCCCCACAGGTGTGGACACGTATATAGGGACACTCAAAGAATAACGAGGCATAATCAAATATGAAGCAAAATAAGATGACACATAGGAGTAAGTAGACCTGGGATCAAATAGAAATGAAGGATTTCTACTGCAAACTGAAACAATACCTATAATAACAACATTGGATGACTCAGCCTCAAGTCTGGATGGAAAAGCATAACATCGGGGGCTGGCCCCACCACTTTGAACTATATCCCTGGGACGACCCCTAGCTAGCGGGCCTCCACCTCTAATGTCCTGACCTATACCTCTAACAGTCTGTCCCCTACCTCTGACTGCCTGACCCCTACCTCTAGTTGGCTGAGCAGGCGGTGCAGAAACTGGTGCTGGAACCATGGCACGAGAACCCTGATGTTGTGGTTGAACGCCCAATAATCTCGTACAGGTCCTCCTGATATGCTTGTAACCACCACACTCGAAACATCTATATTGATATTGTGGTTGTGGAAACTGAGACTGACCCGTACGGGCTGGCTAACCACGGTAATAACTCTGAATAGGAGGTTCACTGATAGGAACTGGTGGTGCACTATAGGCAGGTTGCCTAGAAGGAGGCACATAAGAACAACGACTCCCTGAAGCATTATGAGATTCCTAAAGCGCTGAATGGAACGTTTTGGGGGGGAAGACCTCTACCAAAAGTACCCCTGCCTCCAGATGATGCGCCTCTGAACCAACCGGAATGACGAGGTCTCTTGTCAGACCTCTGACCTCCCTCTACAAGAACGATCTTAACTCGCCAGGTGACATCGGCAGCCGCCTGAAAAGAAATCTCACTCTTAGTCTCCTTAGCCATCTGCAATCTGATAGGCTGAGCAAGTCTGTCAATAAACCTCCTCACCCTCTCTCTCTCTCTCTATCTCTCGGTGGGAAGCAGAAGAAGATCATGATAGGACAAATGCACAAAACAACTCTCATACTGAGTAATAGTCATGTTGCCCTGCTGGAGATGCTCGAACTGATGGTAGCGCTCCTCTCTCAAGGTGATAGGCAGAAACTTCCTTAGGAAGAGCCGAGAGAAATGGTCCTAAGTAAGAGTAGGCGACCTAGTTGGTCTGGTCAAAAAATAATCCCTCCACCACTTCTTGGCGGAACCAGTCATATGAAAAGAAGCAAAGTCGACCCTATTGGTCTCCAATATACCCATGTTCCGAAGAACCTCATGACAGCTGTCAAGATACTCCTGGGGATCCTCTGAAGTAGCACCACTGAAATGGACTGGAAAGAGATTGGTAAACCTATCCAATCTCCACAAAGCCTCAGAAGTCATAGCTGACCCATCTCCGATCTGTACCACACCAACCGGTGGAACTACTCCAACTGGATGAGCTGCTAGAGTTTGATATTGGGGATCCATCTGGAGTGTGAGTATCAAGACTATAAAGGTGGCTAACAGGCCGGGTCAACCCGTCACCGGACCGACTCGGTTCATATGGGGCCGGGTGGGACTGGGTAGAGGGGTTGGAACATTTTTTTTAACGGGTAACCGGACCGGTCAAACCCGGTCCATATGAACAGTGTTGGTACCGATTTAACCGGCCCGACCCGAACCGGTTCAACGGCATAAATTTTTTTTAAATTTTTTTTTAAAACTTATGGGGCCCACTAGACGTTGGCAATGGTCACCCCTGGCAGGGATCCGTTGCCCAACGGGTAAATTGCAATAATAGCCCCTTTTTTCTTTAAAAATTAACCTATTTTCAACTTACAAAATTAACCTTCTCTAAAACTATAAATAACCCCCCCCCCCC